>VDFB02060649.1:0-53960 GCA_007258455.2 Sequoia sempervirens
CTTCAAGAGGAGCATGATGAGAACCTTCTTGTTAATCAATACAATCAACCTTTTTGCAACTGGTATCCTAGTGTGATGGCATCAAGATATGATAAAGAACCATTGTGGGATAAATTTCCCTTTGATCCTGATGAAGGACAAAAATTAGATTGCTTTGCAAGCTATGAGGTGGCCATTGGAGGAGAAGGTGTCTTTAATGAAGAGGAAAAGTTTCATAATGATTCTTTTGAAGTGGTTGCAGCCACTAAAGAAGAGAATGTTGCTACAAAAAATTTCCTAATTGTGATCAATAATGACTCATTGATTGAGTTAGGGGCTACCATAACTTTTGATCAAGGATGCGGTGAAGAAAAGGAGTCTTGGAGCAGCTGTGAGGGTGACAAAGACAAAAAACAAAGTTCTAATTTTCAGTTGCAACCTATCAGTAGTTCATCATCTTCGCATTCTTATGAGTGGGAAGGTCAATTCAGGGTGTTCGTTGTTAAGGAATTGCAAGCTATATCCCTATTTGATCACACACATATTTTGATTGAATATTTTTTCTAGAAGGCTTAGCTTGAAGAGAGATAAAGAGGAGTTAAGGATGAAGTTTCTCTCCCTAATCTGCAACTTATCAAAGACTCCTTGGAAACATTGAAGTTGGAGTTCATACACTTGATTGGTGATAGAGATTATGCCATTGAGTTTGCAAAGAATACCCTTAGAGCATCCCAAGGAAAAGAGAGAAACGTTGAAGAGCTTACTCATGAGCTTGAATAAAAAAAGGCTATGTTAGAAGAAACTCAAGTGGCATTAATGGAGGTAGAAGATCAACTTGTTGATTTCAAATTATTTAAAAAGAAAGAAAATGGGGAAATATTTGAAGAAATCAAGCAAGCAATTGAAGAACTTGATAGTCTACAAGAAGAGTTTGACTTGAGGAACTTTCCATGAAAATCGGAAGTTGTATGTGCATATTTAGATCAGCTAGTTGGAAGTGAGCAAGATGACAGGGATGACTTCCAAGTCTTTGACAATCCTCTCTTTGAAATGGGTGCAGAAGCAACTTATGACAATCCTCTTTTAGTTTTGTAAAATGAGTCGTGTAATGAAGTGACTCAACATGAGATCGAGTATGAACTCTAGGCTATGGATGCTTTGATATCACTCTATGAGGAAGATGGACCAAAACATGGCATTTGCACTCTTGTCAATCCATTCCTTTGGTGGAGTGATTGTAGTCAATTTTGGGAGTTGTATTTGAAGTCATCTTATGTTTCATACTCCAGTGTTGTTGAAGCTTTCATGGATTGGTTTCCAAGGTTCACTAGAGGGGACACCAATTTTATGAGTATGCAGTTGGTTTTGACTAGCACTTGGGGTTGTGTTGAATTCTCTTTCCAGTGTGTTGGAGATCATCTTCAATTGGGTATCCATGCTTGGGATCCTCAACTTGGTTTGATGGAGCTTATTACATATGGAAAGAAGGACTTTTGGAGGGATAAGGATCAAATTATTAGATTTTTTGGTGATGCCCCTTCCTTTACCAGCCACTTGATGGCCCCATTTTTTCATCAACAAATGGATTGGAGAGAAATTTTGAGCATGGGTTGGAGAGATGAATTGTTGATTGCTCTTGAGAGTGATCCTTGGCTAAGGCAAGGGCAGATTTTGAGACTTGAGCTTGTTGATTGGAGGCAAACCAACCACCATACATGGGGAGTTACTCTCATTCAAGAGAGTCGGTTCATCACTTCTTGTCAAAAAGGTGGTATTTTTTAGTTGGACATTGCTCTTGTATATTTTCTAGCCACTTTGGAGGTGGTATCTTGCAACAAAATGCTCATCTCACATGCTCACACTTGGGAATTACATTGGTGTTGTTGCTTTTCCTTGTGCAGAGCACTAAAATCTGATTGTACTCTGTTGATATTAGCTTTGAACAACAATGTCTACTTGTTTCTTCACACCTATCCTATTCTCAGAGTTCAACTTATGAAGGTTTGTGAAGCAAAATTTGATAGCTCCTTCACAACATTGGTTCAAGACAGTGAACTTCCACATGCTTTGATTCTACACTCTGAGACTCTTGGAGTTGGAATTGTGAGAAATTTCTATAGTCTTCATGGTTGTATCAAGATAATTCAGTTGAGGCTTAGTAGGTTCATGTGGAGTCATGAGTTTGAGTTTGATGAGCTCTTGTAAAGGATTGCTTTCCTCTTTGCAAGAAGATTTGGAGAAGTCACATTTGCAGTCATGGCTTTGTTAGATACCTTATGGAGATATGCTGAGGATTATAGTATTGAGTTAAGTAGACTAACTTTCCCATTTCCCAGGATTGTGATTGACAGTGGTATGGTTGATATTGATGACTCAGAGCCTTTTGGGCATGAGATGCTACAAGGTGTTGACATCAGTCCTTCCAGTCTGTTCATGGATGGTACATTTGGGAGTTACAAGGGAGGTTAGTGCAGTTTTGGCATGATGGCTTCACTGATGTGATCAAAGTGGTGCAACATCATCATCATGGGTCCTTTTAAAGATGGATTTGGGACCCTAGGATCTTACTTGGTTTGGCATGGATCGGTTTTAATTTTTCTGGAGTTGTGGTGGTATTGCTCAAGGACAAGCAATTTTGGGAAGGGCGAACTATAATGTCCCCAATTTAGTCCTATGCTTTTCATTTGGATTTAGCCTATTTCTGGAAACTCATAGGCTAAGTAGAAATGGAAATTAGGGTTTCCACTTTTATAGGAGGTTTTGAAGGCTTGCATGCAAGAGTTTCTTATGCATGTCTGGTGGATTTTTCTATGTTTTTTTGTGAGCTTCAAGATGAGGTAACATGCATGACCAGATAATGACATGCATTTATGGCGGATTCCTTAGTAGTTTTGGAGGCTTGCAAGTTGAAATTTTGTAGTTTGGATTTTGGATTCCTTCTAGTTTTTCAGAGAGCTTTGCAGTGATGTGATATGGAACTGAAACAAAGGAATTTTCAAGAATTACTATTTTTAGTAAGTTATGATAGTTGCTCGATTTTTACTCAAAATGAGTTTGGAACAACTTACTATTTTTAGCAATATGTTATTTTTAGTAAGTTCTATTTTTAGGAGTGCTATTTTTGGCAGTGTTTTGACAGTTTGGTATGGTGGCTATATCTGGTAGGGTAGTATACTCAGTTTGGTTTCTATAATTTGTGGTGCTCGATTTGGCAAGTTTAAGTGGACGCCTAACATAGATATAATTGCAAAATTAAATATATTTTCACTTTAGCCTTGGATGCCTAGCTTGGAGAAAATATCTAAGTGATTATAAGGTATATTTTATTTAATCACCTTGGACACTTATCAACTTATGTTTATTTTCATTTTTAAAGTTATTTTCCTCTCATGTTGGGATAACTTGGAGGAGGAGGGGTTTATGAAATTCAAAATGAAAATTTGAAATGAAATCAGAATCTCATTTGGGTGCCCTAATTGGAGAGAAAAGTGATTTTGAATTTGAGGTGAAAAAATGTTATAAATAAGAGTGTTGGGCTCCTTGTTTGGTATCCATTGTTTATCTTAATGAAATACTATTGAAATGATTTCAGACATAGTGCTTCAAGGAATGCATACCTCCTAGCTTATTAGTTTCATACTTAAGGGATAGTACCTAGCTAGTTTAAGACTGCTTCTTCATTCAAAGGTTGCAGATACAACTTCATAGAGATGAATTCATTTGATATTTTTGTATTTTGGTGAGTTTTATCAGTTTTGGTGATGCTAGTGTGGTGCCTGGCTAAAGTACATTTTCACTCATTGCTCCTTGCACAATTTTTTGGTGGTTCTGGGTATTGGTCTTATGCTTTTTTCTACTTTGGGCGTCCCTTCTAGCAAAGTTTTAGATTTTATTTTGGAGTCTTGGATTTTATCTTGTTGGTCGCCCCTTTCTTGGAGGTTTCACTTTGCCTATACTTTCCTTGGGAAGCATGCTAAAACATTATGGGTTGTTTAGTGATGTTTGAAGGCTTGAACTTGGTCGCCCAACTCCTAGGAGTCATTTGCATTTAGTTTCAAATCATTTGGAGAAGTATTGGCGAAGTTACAAGCATAAAGGTGAAATTTGTACTTGTTGGTTTGAGTTTTTAGTTTGTTGCAATTTTACATCAAACCTAATATTTCAGTCATTTTGGCTATATTTCTTATGTTGGTTAGCTTGTACTTGTTTGGATATCATCTACTTCCATATTGGAGCTTATTGGATACCTAACTCTCATTGTAACTTGTAGATTATATCATATTGTAAGGTTGATATCAGTAGTACTGATTTAGTCATCTTACTTCTACATTTTACTTTGTATTGCCCACTCATAGTGGAAGGGATAGGCCTCGTCGTCCATGCTCTTTAATTGTAATTTTCACTCTTAGTGGAAGAAACAGGCCTCATCATCTTACTTTCAACATTTACTTTTTGTATTGCCCACTGAACAAGCAAAAGGGGTTGGCAAGCCACCCATTACTTTACTTTCATGCACTTTGTAATCCTCATAATGTTGATTGGTTGAGCCGTCAATCTAATCCCACAGAATAAGTGGTTGAGTTGCATAATCTTTACTTTTCCAGTATTGTACTTTCATTCAGTTTGGATACTAATGATCCATGATGCCATATGATATCACCTAACCCATCTTGGTTCTTGAGTGAATATTCTTGGTGTAGGGTTACTTTCATCTGCTGATTTGATTATGCTAACACTGACGAGTGAAGTTTGAAGTGAAATTTTGAAAAAATTGTAAGGGGGATATTTCAATGGTATTGGAGCTAAGATCCTACCATCCTATGAAAAGACAGAGTTTAGTTGACAAATGAGTGACAAGGAAATTAGATTCTACACTAGAGGTCAAAACTGAGATCAGTATCAGTTTTCAAAAGTTCCAAAGATGTTGCATTTTCTATTCAGAAACCATGAGAATTCAGATTTGGTTATGGCTTCTGAAGAAGAAAGAAGTTTAGCAAGTCACTTTCCATTGCTGGTATAAGGCTCAATGAAGAATGTCAAAAAAGAGGTGAAGAAGTGAGTCTATTATCAGAGTTGGAACATTGTTTGAGTCAAGTCCAGCAATCGCCGACTAAATTGTTGAACAAAGAATTATCTCCTACAATAACCTATTTTATTCATCCTTATTGGATGGGGTATCCAAATGAAAAAATCAGTTTGTTGGTTACTTATGCCTTAGTGAAGGTATGAGGATTATAACGCCATTGATGCCTTATAATGATGAAACTATGAAGAATATTCTTCATAGGATTGTAGAAATTTTTCAAGATCTTGATGAAAACGATAGTAGTCAATTTCCTAGAAGAGTTGCTATCTTGAAGAAATTTTTAGTTCTTAGAACAACTTGCTATTAGAATTGTAAATGCAAGATCAGATGTATCACTTGTTTCACTACCTCTTCATATTCACTAGGAATAAATAAGAAGAGAATGGTATTGCAGCTATAAAGAGAATTTTTGTTCTCACTATTAAAGAGGCTAATGAAATTCCACCAAATGTCCAAACTCTTCGCTTGGACACATATGAATGTGAAGAAAAGGTTTCTCCTATTGTTGATATGTTGATCAAGGAATTGTTTAAGTAATGTGAGGAGAAATTGAAGCCACTTTTGAAGAAGATAGAGCAAGATGAAAGAAATACTAGTGGTGTCTTGAAACCAACTTATGATCATTACCATAGTGATGCTGCTGATGGTGATTTCGATGTGTTTATACCTCCTCTTGTGAAGATTTTGTGATGGATAATTCCCCTCTTGTTGTTGTCCAAACTTCTCAAGAGTTTTCACAAGACCAATTTATGACAAGTAGCCAAGAAGCCCTCTTTGGTATGAATTGGGCTGCTAATGGAGAAATTAGTAACATACTTATGCATTATGGTTTCATAGAAGATAAAAATGATGAATTTTTCAAAAAAACTAGCATTAAATATTCTTCACTCCATCACAGTGGTGACATGGGTGGTCTTGGGTTTGATCAACAAACTGAACCATTGGAAAGAAATGATTTTGAAGATATTAGTTTAAGTAAATTGGGAGGTGAATTATTTAGCAAGTCAATGCTTCAAGAGGATCATGATGAGCACCTTCCTATTGATCAATACAATAAACCTTTTTGCAACTAGGATCCTAGTGTGATGGCATTAAGATATGATAAAAAACCATTGTGGGATAAATTTCCCTTTCATCCTGATGAAGAACAAACATTAGATTTTATTTACCTTGGGTGCCCCTTCTAGCAAAGTTTTAGATTTTATTTTGGAGTCTTGGATTGTATCTTGTTGGTCACCCCTTTCTTGGAGGTTGCACTTTGCCTATACTTTCCTTGGGAAGTGCGCTAAAACATTTTAGACTACTTGGTGATGTTCGATGGCTTGAAATTATTTTCCCAGCTTCTAGGAGTCATTTGCATTCAGTTTCACATCATTTCGAGAAGTATTGGCAAAGTTACAAACATAAAGGTGTAATTTGTACTTGCTGGTTTGAGTTTTTAGTTTGCTACAATTTTACATAAGACCTGATATTTCAATCATTTTCTCTATATTTCTTATGTTGGTTAGCTTGTACTTGTTTGGAGATCATCTACTTTCATATTGGAGCTTATTGGATACCTAACTCTTATTGTAACTTGCAGATTGTATCATATTGTAAGGCTAATATTAGTAGTACTAATTCAGTCATCTTACTTCTACATTTTACTTTGTATTTCCCACTCATAGTGGAAGGGATAGGCCTCACCGTCTATCCTCTTTACTTGTAACTCCCACTCTTAGTGGAAGAGATAGGCCTTGTCGTGTTACTTTCAACATTTACTTTTTGTACTGCCTGTTGAACAAGCGAAAGGGGTTGGAATTGTCAATCTACTCCCACTGAATAAGTGATCGAATTGCATAATCTTTACTTTTCCAGCATTGTACTTTCATTCAGTTTGGATACCAATGATCCTCGACACCATATGATATCACCTCACCCATCTTGGGTCTTGAGTGAACATTCTTGGCGTAGGGTTACTTTCATCTGTTGATTTGATTATGCTAATGTTGATGGGTGAAGTTTGATGTGAAAATTTGAAAAAATTGTAAGGGGGATATTTCAGTGAATCAGTTATCATAAAACAATTTCTTTACTTTAATTAATTTGGAGCAGGCTTATATCAATCAAATAATAATCAAATAGATATGAACATGAAATTACATAGCAACACCATGCACAATGAACACCATAATTTACGTGGAAACCCAAGAAGGGAAAAACCATGGAGAATGCTAATTCTCAATTATAGAACATCGGTTAAGGTGATTTTTATAAGGGCTCACTTCCAAATTGCTCACTACAGGAAAGACTCATTGCCAGTGGGGGGTGATCCCACAATAGTGGTTTACAAATTTTGGCCAAACTAGACACTGAAATAATTTTTTTAACTAAATCTTCACTTTCGAGCACCTAGAGCGGCTAAATCGTGAGGAATTTGAAGATGATGCAAACTAGAGTTTCGTAAAAAAAATTCTATAGATTCTAAATATATTTTTTTCAAAAATTTTGGATCGAGATTACTTCTCTTTCCATCTACCTCAAAGAAACTGGATAAAAAGCTTTTAGAAAATAACATTTTAAAAGTGACTCTCACCGTATAACGCATAACTTTTTTTTCCATGAAGGCTAAAATTCTAATTCTTTCAAATTTAGATTCAGAACTTTGATATCTAGTGCTTCCACTTGGTTAGATAGTTTTTTATTGAATATTTTTTCTTTAATCAAGTTTTGAATTCAACCCAATTATAATTCAGACATAGCGCGACAGTATAACGCGTAACTTTTTTTGTATGTATCGAAATTCAATTTTTTTTTCTTTTTTGGATCAAGGACTTCAATATCTAGTGCAATAATATTTTTTATTTTTATTTTTTTATAATCTACTATTTTTCTACATGTGCAGAATAGAGAGTGTGATTTTCGGTGAAATACCTACATTCACGAGAAATAAAAAATAAATATAATAATAAAATTAAAATTATTTAAAATTATACTTTTTGGGAAGCTTATAATAGGGACTACATACTTCCAAAAATAAATTTTAAATGAATTCATTGATCCCCAAAAGAGTAAAATAAAAGTGGTTTTATCATCATTTTGATAGGTGTAAAAGGAGACTCTATTATAGGTATATGGTTTTAAAACTAGCAGGTTTGTCAAGGGGTTTGATTTAGGTATTAGCTTGATGAGAGCAGCTAGCTTCAGTGGAATTCTTTAAATGGAACTTTTTAAGGCTTAAATAATTATATTTTCTAAAAATATGTGATTTTAGCAAAAATCAGATCCTCCCAGAAATTGTAAACCAGCTTTGTGGGTTCACCCTGGGATCAATGCCTAATTAATACAAAAAAATCTAATTACAAAATAGTCTCACTGACAAAAACGAACTGATGAAGCTGCATCTACATATGCATGAATTCAGTTCCAGTTTAGAGCATAATATCTGTCTACAATAGATCCGGTCAAGAATCTTCTACACACCTTCCTCACACAACCTCTGCAACATAGATTACTTCTTCTCGGACAAACATAATGTCTTCATAATCTCCTAAGTCGGCCAAGCAAAAACATGTTGGCTTGAAGAACAACCTTGAAATATTCAATAAGGCTTGGCACACAAGCACCAGACCCAAAAGATAGGTTGCACATAAAGATCTTCTTACCACATTACCAAGGGACCCATAAATAGGTCATACATAAGATAGTGTAATTACCAAAAGATAGCAAACTTTGAATTACATGAAATAATTTTGGAGTCGATGGGAATGCCACAACCAAGACCAAATCTTGATTAGCATCAATTTTAATACCAACTAGAGAAACACAACTAGACATACCAAAACTTGTAACATGCTACATGAATGTCCAGATAGCAAGGATACCCAGAGTAAGCTTTGAGCACAACAACCAACATCAAAAGATTATACTTCATTATTCTACATTAATTGTCTTCAATAGATGTCCCAAAAAAGAAGTATTGCCATATTTGGATCAAGAATAATATCCACACTGCTCATCATCAAAGCACACAACATGAGAGATCATTTATGTATATCATCTATAGCACAACCTTTTGGATCCCAGGTTTTGACATCAATGACAAAGATCAAATTTTCTATATGAAATTTCTCTATTTCTATCCTTATTGTGCTTGTCATTTTCTTACAACAATATCTTCTATCAAATCTCTCGGTAAATTCAAGGTTAGTACAAGAATAACCCTTCTCCCTAACACTTATATTTTGAGGTGATTAGGCTCTAATACCAAATGAAAGGAAGTAAAGGTGTAGAGTACACTTCTTATACTAATCTATGAGAGTAGCTTTCTACATTTACAAGAAAATAAATAGAAAATTAATAATATTTATTGTGTGTTCTCACAACATGCCCCTTTTTCTCTCAACAAAATGTGTGTTCTCACAACATGCCCCTTTTTCTCTCAACAAAATGACCCCTTCTTTTGATTTTACTATTTTCTTTTGCTTGTGTTGGTAGTTGAAGGAAAAAAATTCCATATCTTCAAATTTTCATGCTCTAATATTCCTCTTGATTCAGTATCATTATAAATCAATAAAGTATTGAAAAATAGAAAGGGTTGCCTTTTGAATTTTAGTTATATTTGTTAGGAGATGCAAGTTATGTGTATGCAGGTTTTATTTATCCATTGGGTATAGAAACTAGTTCACTAAGGTTTATGGATGTATTCCATGCTTTATTGATCTTTATTTAAACTTCAAAGTACCAATTCTTTAAAAAAAATCATCTTTTAATTTTCTTAGCTTTGTTTGCATCTGCAACTCCTAAGAATATTGAACCTGTGTGAAATTTTCATCTGCTACTACATTGTGCAGTTAGAATAGCATCTAGTTCACTAAGTTTTTTCTACAAGAAGCCTTGATTTAACCCTTGCAGAAGTTTTGTGCCTTACCAAAATTATTTTTTAAAGTGCACTTTGAGTATGTTCGATTCAATTATATTTCCCTAGAGTTGCAAAAGTTTTAGTTGCTAGTGGTTTAATCTTTTGTGGCTATGTATTTCTTATTGTTATCTAACTTACATACCTGACCTGTTTTTGAAGTAAATTTGAACTCTATGTGAATTTGTTTCATAAGAAAACTACTCTTTTTTATTAAACATCTAGTTCACATGCCTTTACCTACATGACCAGTTTAGTTAGGTTTTTCCCCATAGTACACATGCAAGTGAACTTCCTGTGTGATTAAGTGAAAAACATGTTAAGCCTCGTGAATATTCATATTTGTGGGAAAATGACTCCCATCTAAACCTAATTTTATAGTGATGTTTTATCTAGATAACTTGGACTTTTCCAAATAGGTTTTAACCCAATTTACTTTTTTTTGAAAGTTTGGCCCCTTTTCTAAACTTATCCTTCTCTAGTTAGTCCAATTGTTCAACTCACTTTAAAATTGACCAATAAATACCCAATGTTGATATCGTCAAAGTTTTTATGATTTCACTTTCATCTGAACTAGACCATCTCAAGTGTAATTTTCTAGTTCACTTAGTAATTTCCATATTTTGCATACTAATGACATCACCAATATGTCATTCTTACATCATTAATCCAAAATACTAATGTAAGAATTATTTCTAGAAGAATGATTTCATCTTTCTTTTTTATGACATCAGTATCAAGATTTCTCATATGAACCTAATATCCAATTGCTATCATCTAAATCACTTGAGATATCTCATGTTTGTAAAAAACTAGCTTTCATTTGAACCCAATACTAAGGAACGTTATATTTGGTTCACACACATTTTTTAATACACTAATATAATTTAAATCTCTGCATGCTCCCACCATCACCATAAATTCTTACCTACCACTTTCTAAGTACTGAATGAGAGATATTTACAAATAATTGAACTCAATAAAATAAAATTAACTTGAAAATTTCATCATAAATTGATTTCCAAGTGAATTCACAATAAGATAACAATGATTAAGGCGATAATTTTTAAGTGAAAATATGGAGAATGAGCAATTGTAGAAAGAATTGTTTACACAACTTGAGGAAATGAAGTGACATATTTACAATTTTTTTGGTCAAGGTAAAGGCTTGATTCACAAAGCAAAAATATAGGTATGTACTTGCATAACCCTTGGTAATCTTATGGATGAATAAAAATATGTATTCTAGATATTTATTCAAATTTTAATTATGCAATTTGTGGGTTGTTGAATATTCAATATATTTCTCATTTCATGTTGTTAGAATGAATGTAATGTAATTTAGGGTAGAATTTTGAAAAGCCCTAACCCTAGAATAAACAACAAGAAGCCATAGAATTTGTTAATAAAGAGTAACATGTATCTTTGTGAGACAAATGACAAAGAATTAATAAAATGAAAGAAGAATTCAAGGTAATGTTTATCCCATCACAAATCAAGCTAGGGTATGGAGAAATAATGGACATAGTTCTAGGGTTCATAAAAATGACATATTTCCATCAGCAATTAAAGAGTCTAGATAGAACTAAGTGGGTAGATAAGATCATAATATATGGATTGGACAAAGCAACAATGTTCCCAATAGCTATACGTTTTCTAAAATTGGTTTTGGAATTCATAAATAATTTTGACAAAGAAACAAGACAAGTTAAGGTGGAAGGTCGTAAATATGCTAATTTAAGTGAAGAAATAATTAGATGAGTCTTTGATATTCCTTTTTATACCCCAATGACAATCATAGAGGAACCAGTTGCAATAGAAGATTTTGAAAAATATTCTAAGAGGACAATCAACATAAAGTGGATGAAGAATCCATACAAATCATTATCAAAGTTTCCAAAGACACTCTATAGGAGTGACTTCATTGAAGATATTGGAGACATGGTGACCTTACTGAGAAGAGTTATTGGGATACCCCATTCCACCATCTTTGAAGAGTGAATGTATTTGTATATTGAAATAATCTAGGGAGGCCAAAAGGTGTTACATTGGACTAGATTTATCAATGATAATACATACAACTAAATTGCTACTTTTGATACATAAAATACTTTCTATGTGACTTCGTATTTGGTGTATGCATTAGATTTCAAAGGCACATTCAATGGTCTAGAGAGAGTGGTAATACTTGGCACAAGTTTAGGAAAAGTATTGATATATGATTATTACCCTCAACTAGAGATGAAATAAGAAATGAAACATTACAAAAGGATAAATGATTCCTTTTCCATGTAGCTTGTCCAAAACAAGGAGAAAATTCTAAAATATTTTCTCCTGAAGTGCAAGTAGTAATTAGTGAGAATGGAAGTTGGTTTATAGTTTCCTAATTTTTCTTACATAAGAATGGAAGTATTCACTAGATAGCCCTACAAACTACCCAGATATCCCATAGCCTCTAAGCATGAATTACAAAAACACATCTGGAGTTGTTTGAAGTAGCAAGAAAGAATTATGATATATTTTGAAAGATGGAAACCAAAGTATCAACTAAGCTTATACATGAGCCTCAAATTGAGGATTTTTGGATAGATTGTATCAATAACCATGAGGTCAAGAAGAGCAGTTATAAGAGGCTAAAAATGTAGAAACTTCAAACCCTAGGAACACATAAAATTTTATAAGAGGTAGAAGAATATGGGAAGAACTTGGATGTCAATTATGAATTGTACAAAATTTATGATGAACCCATCCAAGATCTAGATTGGATAGAACCTAAAGTAGATACATTAGAGAAAATAACATATAGATTGTTGTAAGAGACCATGACTTGGATCAATTACTAGAGGACACTTGAAGCATGGGGCATTGATCATATGTATCTTACAGATGCAAAAATAAAAGATAGAAGTGATCCTAACTACAATGATTGTCTCTTAAAGAAGAGGAAAAATCATGCATCATATGTTAAAAAGGATGTGTAAGGAAAGGATAGTAATCCTAAGGAGATTCCATTAGGATTTGAAGGGACAAAGACTACACAAACTAGTGGAAAAATGGTGATTGGTTATCCTAGTTTCTCATATTCCACTCCTACTCAAAGAAAACAAAGAAAACAAACGATGATAACCTATACACCACAAAAGGAAAAAGAAAAAGGGAAGACTAAGTTGGTAGAAACAAAGACACCAACTAAGTTCCTCTTGCTATGATAGGGACAATTAAAAGTATAGAAGCAATGGAAATGAAGGAGAAAATCAAAGAAATTTTCATGGTTAGTATACATCAAGAAGCCCAAATTCTAGGTGATCAACCAACATTTCCATTAATAGCTACAATATTTCTAGAAAAAATAGTACCAACTACTAAGATCATTGACTTAGATGTTTATCAATTAGAATCTATGGATAGTAGTCAAGTTTTTTCATCAATTGCTTAAGTTTCCAAGGAGGTTCAAATGAAGTTGCTTCTAGGATAACAAGAACAAAGTGAAAGGAAGAAGTTGTAGTTCCACAAGAGGAACTAATAAAGGAGAAATTGAATGAAGACAATATTTAAACCAAGGCAAAAGGGTGAAGTCATTGCAAAACCACCTTGAGATGAAGAAATTCATGTAGATATAGAGGTATTTGTGGATGAAAATTTACTAGGGGTTAACAAAGGGGTTGAAGGGGACATCCTTATGGAAGAAAATCTAAAAAAATTAAATGAGAAATAAAAGGCTAAAATTTTAGAATCTGGAGGTATAAATTTAGAAAAGCCTCAAGATCCAAGAGGAACAAGAGTTAATAGAGGAAAGGTTTTATGCAAGGGAGTAAGAATTAAGTGTAGATACAGATGTAAAAACACCATCCTAGTTGCTCAATAAATTCAAATGTCATCCATGGGTACAATTTGTATAACTTGACTTGAAAAGTACAATGAAATAGATACAAACTCCTAGGCCAAGGAAAAGAGCAAGAACCTTGTCTACAATGATAAGGGATAATACTAGTTCAATAAATTTAAAGGATGCAACTCCATTGGTGGATAATGATAAAGAAGATATGATGCTAATGTACCATCAATTAACAACCATGTATCTAGGACACTCAACCAAGGAACAAGAGATAAATGAACTTAAAGCTAATGTAGATTCACTAGTATCAAGGATATAGAAGGACAAGAAAAATAAGCAAGAGTTGAACGCCCAAATAGATCAAATATAAAGTTATATCAAATAATTGGTTGGATCAAGACACATTGACCAACTACCACCTAATCTTGTGATCTTATCTAAGATCCAAGTGTCAACCTTGGATAAGATGAGGCATGTGAGTAAATAGATAAAATATATGATGATGAATGGAGAAGAAGCAATAAACATAGGTATCAAAGGTTGGGAAAAAATGTTAAAGTTGAAAGAGAAGATGACAAAATTAAGAGACAATTGTATAGATTGAATTGAACAAAATGAAATAGAATTGTCTAGACTAATAGAATTGCTCAATGTTAATATCAAACTATTGATAAAAGAAAAGGTTTTGACTCTAGAAAATATTTCTCGCATACAAATTTGGTTGGAACAAATGAAAATTGGGAAGAAAATTTAATAAGAGTGTCATGATCAGGCAGAGAGTTAAAGACAAAGAGTCTTAGATCAAGTCTTTGAAGACACTAGCCATTATCAAGAAGTTAATACAATCAATGTATAACAATAACAATTTTGAGAAGGAAGGGGAGATGATCAAGAAGTTTATATACATACATACATACACACACACACACACACATACATACATACATACATACATACATACATACATACATACATACATATGTATATATATATATTGTAGATCCAATAGCAAACCTAGATGAAGATATGATGCAAATGTTTACACACAGTATGAGGTTGATAGAGGAATATGAGAAGATAGTTAGGTCAAGAGTGGATAAGGTAGCATAAACGTTAGGTATTTACACAACTATCAAGTACAAATTGAAATTAGCACTAGGGTTTCCTTGGAAAGAAATGACTAAAGTTTTTATTGCATTTGTGAAATACATGAAGAAGCAACAAGATCTAGGTAAAAAATGCATAGTAGAAGATGATAGTAAAGAAGAATAAGTTTGGTTAAGGTAGATAGTGAAGCCATTTGATGGATTTCTATTGAACTTAACTAGATTTTGTATATATTTTATTTATTTTCTTAAAGTCTTGTGTTCAATTTCCTTCCCTATGACATCTCCAAAATTTTGAAGATATTTTGAGAAGATTCAAATGGTTTAAAAAATATTTCCAATTGTCATTTTTTTGTAAAGATCTAAACATAAAAAATAAAATTCTACTTTTCAACTATCAAAAAAGCAAGGTGTGAATCTTACAATGGATGTTCCAAGGGATTACTGTTGCCAACTATTGAGATGTTGATTCTAAAGGAATATGTCATATGTTCCTTTTCAATTGGTAACATTGATTCTTCTAGATTAATTTTGATCCATTGATTGATGTAACTAACTTTTGACACCTTATTTCTATAAAAGGGCCAAACTCATTCATTTTTAAGGATTATAAATTGTAATTTTTTGTTAAACCTAATTTAGAGAATTTCTAACTTCAAGCCTACTTCATAATTTCTCTTCAATCTTAGTAATAGTTCTTGTATATTTTTTTGTAAACCTATGTAAATTTGAGGCCAACTTGAAGTTCATTTCCTGATAATACATCATACATGACTGTAACTTTTATTTTTCATTGAAATATTATATTGCTACACTTGAATCTAGGTGTATTTTATCCATTTCTTTAAGTAATAAGTGTTCCTCTAAAGATTTACATTGTTTTGTATGTAGCTATGAGTTTCTATTGAAATACAAAGCAATTAGATCTATGTTTACATTTATTGAAACATATACATGTGTGATTGCTAAAAAAATAGTTTCTTATCCCTTTTCTCTTTCCTTCCCTAATGGTGTAGCAACACCTACACCAAAATGTTCATTTTTGGTCAATTGAGTGCCTAGTAGGTTTATGTTAAGTATATTGTGTTTATTTTGTCCAATAAGGTCTAAAAAGACCAACCACAATGTAATAAATGTGTTTGTTGAGTCATTTAGGGAAGAAGGTTAATCTTGCACCTACAAGTGTTTGTAGCCTTTGAAGGCATTAACTTGAATTTGTATGTGAAAGTGCAAGGTTGGAATTTTGAACATGTAATAAGGCTAATTCCAAGCCATTTGAATGTTTTTGGGAGTCTCAGGTATTAGGAAGTGGGAAGATGCTTTAAGAATGTAATATTGTCTCAATGGAATTTGTTGTAATCTCCACTTTATAATGTAATTCTCATTAACCAAATGTTCCCTCCTTTGAAAATCAGTTGAGGGCCATTCAAAGTGATGGAGACAAGTTTAAAAAGCCTCCCTTGGGTTGAGGTTGGTTGTTGATGAAGTTTTGAAGCATTAAATATAATAAGAAACTATATTTTTCTGCTTTTTGCAACGTTTTTCACTGTTCCCGTGCTTGGTATGGTCTGGTACATCATTGTACTAGCCCCCAATTGACATGGTTTGAAAGAGGATAGAGTCTACTTTCTTTTGGTGGCAATTTGAGTCAATTTCATTGAGTATTGACAAAGTTACATCAATTTTTTTGTAGGAGGGTCTGAAACCCTACCAAACCAGGGTTTGGACACAAATATGTTGTAATTTCCCATTGGGTGATCCCACAATAGTGGTTTACAATTTTTGGCCAAACTGGACAGTGAAATAATTTTTTTTAACTAAATCTTCACTTTCGGGCACCTATAGCAGCTAAACTGTGAGGAATTTGAAGATGATGCAAACTAGAGTTTCGTGAAATTTTTTCTATAGATTCTAAAGATATTTTTTTCAAAATTTTTGGAATCAGATTGCACTTCTTTTTTCATCTCCCTTGAAAACTAGTTTTTTTTTAGAAAACAACATTTTAAAAAAGTGATGCTCACCGTATAACACATAACTTATTTTCCATGAAGAATAAAATTATAATTCTTTTGAATTTAGATTCAAATTCGATATCTAGTGCTTCCACTTGGTTAGATAGTTTTTTATTGAATATTTTTTCTTTAATCAAGTTTCGAATTCAAACCAATTATAATTCGACATAGCTGATCGTGATAATGCGTAACTTTTGTATGTATCAAAATTTTTTGTTGGATCAAGGACTTCAATATCTGTGCACTAATATTTTTAATTTTTTTTCTAATAATGCTATTTTTCCACATGTAGAATAGAGAGCTTGATTTTGTGAAAACCTACATTCACGAGAAATAAAAAATAAATATAATAATTAAATTAAATTTATTTAAAATTGCACTTTTGGGAAGCTTATAATAAGGACTACATATTACAAAAATAAATTTTAAATGAATTCATTTGATCCCCCAAAAGGTAAATCAAAAGTGGTTTTATCAACATTTTGATAGGTGTAAAGGAGACTCCGTTATAGGTATGGTTTAAAACTAGCGGGGTTCTATCCAAGGGGGTTTTATTTAAGGTAGTTTGATCAAACCCTCTTCAATTGGAATTCTTTAAATGGAACCTTTTAAGGCTTAAATCATTATATTTTCTAAAAATATGTGATTTCAACAAAAATCAGTTCCTCCCAGAAATTGTAAACCAGCTTTGTGTGATCACCCCATTCCACCATGGGAGAACTTTGATTTTTTGGTGGAATGGTAGGTTTAGAACTTCTTTTCATTATGAAATTTGTTTCAAAGTGGAAAATGGTGTTTTGTGAAAGTTATGAGATGCCTCAGTCTGGGTTTTGCCTTGTAACTGTTCAAAAAGTGAACATGTGAATGCATTACTTGTTGATGTCTGAGTATTTGAGCAAATAGTATGGATGAAACATGTAAAAGGGGTCTTGGGGAACTTGTTGGAACTAATTGAAGGCATTAGAAGTGTTGGGTGTGCCTTGGTAGTTAGATTCCTACTTTGCACAGGCCTAATTTGGCCTTTTTGGTGGCTTGGAAATCAATATTTTGAATCATCTACTTTTGGAGTTTGATCCTATGTGTTTGAGAACCTGTAAGGGTCTATATGAGATGTCTGAAACCAGGTTTCTTTGTCCAGTTATTTCCTTTAATAATTTTTTATCATGATTGTTTTTGTTTGTTAATGTTACAAGGTTGCATGGGCTTATATGGGAGCGATGAGAGAATGGGTGTTTTAGAATGCAAAGTTAGATTATTTAGTCATATTTTGTCATGTTAAGAGTGATCTAAGGTTCCCCAAATCTTGTAGCCATGTCTGGATGTGAGAGCCTGATTGGGTGGTTAAGTTACCTTTGTAGAAAGTTATAGTGAATAATTGTGTCAAGGAGTTGTTTGGTATAAAATTAGGGTTGCTTTCCCTGCCACTCTGCATCACCTAATATTTTTCTATTTTTTACATAAATCCTTTAAAGAGTAAAGATTTGTGAGTAAAGTTGAAAATATTTGAAAGAGTAAAGTAAATCCTATTGATTACAAATAAATTTGAAGCATTAGAAAATTTATGTAAATTTTGTGAAAACATTTAGATATTTTTAAAAGAATTGATAAAGGTTATGTATTGTCTTCATAAATTGTTTAAATAACTCTTGATCTTATCAAATACATGTGTTAATTATAATGAAGTTAGTAAATATCTTTGCTAGATTAAGTTCTTGTGAGTAAAGATACCACTGCATAAGTCCCTTTGTGAAACAATAAATACAACAAACCTTGAGTGACCTTAGTGTGTCAAGACCTCATGATCAAAGCCTTGGAATTACAAATTCTATTATAATTTAAATTATTTCAAAAGATTGGTTTTTGTCATAGAAATTTTGTATGTGTTGTCTGTGAATACAAACCAAATCAACAATACCATAACACAATGTGTAGTGACCCTCCAGTTTAGACATTCTGTTAGATTTGATTTTGCTTGTTAGATTACTTTGATACTATGTTGATTCTTTTCAGAGGAGATTCTAGATACTATGTTGTTTTGATTTTGCGGATGATACATTGACATCCTGGTTATTTGGATTATGTTGGTTCGATGATACTGTGATAGTTTCATTCATGATATAGCTTGTTGGTTATGATTATTGCTTATGTTATCATGTTGATATGATTGATCTTGCTCGTTTGTGTCGATGGATAAGACAGTGTAGCATTACTCATTCGTGAGTACCCTGCTACGCTGCAATTCTTATTCACGGCGTGTTTTCTAACATGAGATTATATATATACATGTTTTTAACCTTGATGTTTTCCTGCAGACACAGGTACCGGGTAACAGCTCCACCTGCTTGTCAGGTCTGAGTGTACCCTAATCCATTATAAATATGTTGTCGGAGGTATTGACAGGTCCGTTTTAACCATCGTTCGTTTTCGAACGAGTATCTCTGTGTTACCCTGTAAAGCCCAATTTGTCTTGTCATGTTCTAATGTATATTGTTTTGTGTTTGCGTAATTATTATCGATTTTATTAAAGGTTTATTTATGTTTATGCCAACGTTTGTGATTTAATTTATTAAGTTAGATTAAATATGTTGTTGAATTTATCAGTGAAAGTTAATTCTTTGCAATGTTTTAATTAAAATAATATTATTGCTGTTTTAATTGTGCAAATTGAATTGTGTAAAAAAGATATTTTTAAAACAAGATATTTTTGATGAGATAAGAATTTCTGATTATAGTTAAAGGTCTTGTATGATATTTTGAAGGATTAGTTGAACTGAAGGAGTTATTTTCAATGCAAATTGAATTGCCAGTTAAGTTTTGTGATGAAAAGTGAAATTGCATGAGTTTATATTTGTTTTTAGATTTTTGGGAAATGGTGTGCACACATTCACGGGAAGAATTTGATGGCAGCAATTTTTAAGCAAATTTCAGCATAGAATTGTTTTCAGAAGAATTTTTCTTTAAAATTTTGTTCACGAGCGTGTTTTGAAGTTGGCTTGATTGGAATTTCACTGTCGAAGTCTGGGAAATTGATAGAGGAATCAGCAAAAGGTTTTAAGTGCGTTTCAGCCGATTTTCAGAATAACCAGGTTTTCTTCTTTTTAAGGTTTTTTGTAAAATTTCATCTTTGAATGCTTGGAAGGATTGATGATGTGTTAAACCTGCAAATTAAACAGAAAATTGTTAGATTCTGCAATCAAATGAAATAGAAAATACAGAAAACTAATAGTGCTATGGTTCTAGGAATTATAATAATATAGTTATATATCACGGGAAATAGATCTTAAAGTCTCCATTATCGAACAATCTATTGAAATTCTTGTAAGAGTGTACAGATTGTACCACCTTTGATGTATGGAGATTCCTTGAAATCTCGCTTTATGTAAATGGACATTTGGAATATATAATTGTATGTAATTTTATAAACAGGATCTTACTTGAAATCAAATTTATTCTTTTGATTGATGATCAATGTGATTAGTTTACTTATTAAATTATGTAACAACGTCTTAGATACTTTATAACATATGTATAAAAAAAAAATATTCTGTTATCTTTGTATTTGCTCTTTGTTATAATGTAACTAAGTCGGGGCGTTACAGATTGGTATCAGAGCCAAGTTCTAACACTGGGTGCTCTGGTTAAATGAGCCCATTAGGTTGTTTAGTACGTTAGACTTGGTTGTTGTGCTTTTCGTTTGCTTTGTTTGTCTTATAACAAGACTTGTCTTGGTTTGTGTGTAGGATCATGCCTAGGCGTCGTGTTAGAGGTCGTGGTCGAGGCCGAGGTGGTGGCCATGGGCCAAACCGCCAGGTTACTCCCCCTCCGAGCCCTCATCAGAGTGATCAGGCAGAACATTTGGGTCCGCAGTTGGATCAGGGTAATGAGGCACAGATTCCAGAACAGTCAGTGGTAGAGGGGTCACAGTTACGCCCTTTACTTGAGGAGGTCCTAGCTCGACTTGGACCTAGACAGGAAGTGGTACAGGAAGTGAATAGAGAACGTGATAGATCTCCGAGGAGAGTTGATGATTCAGTGCAGCAGATGCTATTATTGCAGGTCACATGCGAGATTTGTTGAGGGCACGCCCTCCTACATTTGATGGATCTGGTGGAGGTTTAGAGGCAGAGACTTGGTTGCTTGATTTGGGACGATGCTTTGCAATGCATCCTTATGGCAGCAATACTCGTGCTCGTTGCGCCATAATGCATCTGAGAGGCTTTGCCTCTACTTGGTGGCGATTGGAGGAGCAGAAGCTCCATCTAGAGATTGGTGCAGTCTCATGGGATATGTTCCAGGAGAGATTCAGAGCACGTTTCTTGTCTGAACATTGGAGGCAGCGACGTGCGGATGAGTTTCATGATCTTCGTCAGATGGCTATGTCCGTGGAACAGTTTGAGCGCAGGTTTTATGAGCTCAAGCAGTATGCAGGGATTATGGATGATGAGGCAATGTTAGTGCAACACTTCATCAGGGGCTTAAACGCCCGTATTAGCGGTGGAGTCAGAGTCTTCGAGCCGAAGACTATGGAGGTTGCTGTGGAGAAGGCACGGATAGTGGAAGAGAACCTCGCTATGGCTTTGGGTGGACACACTGGAGTACAGATAGGCAGTGCTCCTGTTTTAAGTTTTGGTCAGCGTGGTGGTCAGTTTCAGACAGGTGGTTCCTCTAGGAATCAACAGGCACCCGCTAAGGGTGGACAACAACAACGCAATCAACAAAAGAATAAAAATCCACAGAACCAACAAAGTAATAATTCTCAATCAGGAAGGAACCGCAATTGGTGGCGCAATAAGCGCACTCAGCAGAACCAGCCAATTCAGAGTGCTCAGTCGACAGTGAGTCGAGGTAGTTATCAGCAATCCAATGCACCTTCGGGTGGCAGAGGATTTGGCAGAGGCACTGGATGTTTCTCTTGTGGACAGCAGGGACATATTGCTAGGCAGTGTCCTATGCGAGGTACGTCAGGTTATGGACAGCGACCGGCAGCATCAGAGCCGACAGTTGGTGATGTAGGTCGTACTCATACAGTGTTTGCTGCAGTAAATAACCCAAGCGGATCATCAGAACACAGTGGTTGAATCTTCAGGTCAGTTACAGGGTATTGATGTTAATATTCTATTTGATTCTGGTGCTACAGATTCTTTTATTTCACCTTCTATAGTTGAGCGTTGTGGACTTGTGGCCGTAAAGCAAGGCGATAGGTGGCAGGTGGAATTTGCTTCTGGGGCTAAAGTAGCAGTTGAATCCCTTGTCCGCAATTGTGGACTTAGAATTGGATCATTGACTACTTCCGTAGATCTTCGAGTCACACCTTTAGGGTCATATGACATTGTTTTGGGAATGGATTGGTTAGGAACTCATCATGCAGTGATTGACTGTCGTCAGAAGACAGTACGTTGCATTAATGATGATGGTACAGAGGTTGAGATAGTTGGTGTTCAGAGACCCATTTCTTTGCGGATAATTTCTGCGATGCAGTTGAAGAGATGCCTTCGTCAGGGATGTCAGTTGTTTGCGACAACGGTGAGTGACTTGGATTCTGGTGAAAGTCAGGAGATATCACTTGATGATCACCCCATTCTTAGGGAATTTGCTGATGTTTTTCCTAGTGATATTCCTGGTATGCCACCGAAGCGTGACATAGACTTCAGAGTTGATTTAGTTCCTGGAGCAGAACCCATCTCTCGTGCTCCATATAGAATGACTACACAGGAACTGGAGGAGCTTCGTATTCAGTTGGAGGAACTCTTGTCAAAGGGTTTCATTCGTCCGAGTGTTTCCCCTTGGGGAGCACCTGTTATCTTCGTGAAGAAGAAGGATGGATCTCTCAGATTGTGCATTGACTATCGTCAATTGAATAAGGTAACGATTAAGAACAGGTATCCATTACCCAGGATTGACGACCTTTTTGATCAGATCAAGGGAGCAACTGTATTTTCTAAGATTGATTTGAAATCTGGTTACCATCAGTTGCGAATTGCAGAAGCTGATATTCATAAGACGGCATTCCGAACTCGATACGGACACTATGAGTTCACAGTGGTACCGTTTGGGTTAACGAATGCACCATCAGTATTTATGAGTCTGATGAATGGTGTGTTTCGCACCTATCTTGATCGATTTGTTCTCGTGTTTCTCGATGATATTTTGATATATTCGAGAAATATGCAGGAACATGAAGAGCATTTGAGACAAGTTCTACAGTGTTTGAGGGAGAACCAATTGTTTGGAAATTTGAAGAAATGTGAATTCTTCAAAACTGAGGTGAAATACCTTGGACATGTGATTTCTGGAGAGGGAATAGCTGTGGATCCTGCAAAGATTCAAGCTATCATTGATTGGCCCATACCTAAAAATGTTTCTGAGGTTCGTAGTTTCATGGGTCTTGTTGGTTATTACAGACGATTTGTTCAGGGGTTTTCTAGGATTGGACACCCCATTACTTCTCTTCAGAGGAAAGGGAAGAAATTCATTTGGACAGATCAATGTCAATTGGCTTTTCAGATACTTAAGGATAAGCTGACTAGTGCACCTATCTTAGCAGTTCCTGATCCTGCTAAAGATTTTGTTGTTTGCACGGATGCTTCTTTGGAAGGTTTAGGAGTTGTATTGATGCAGGATGGACGAGTGATTGCTTATGAGTCTCGCAAACTCAAGGATCACGAACAGAATTACCCCACACATGATTTAGAGCTCGCTGCAGTTGTTCATGCTCTAGTTCGTTGGAGACATTTCTTGTTAGGGCATCGTTTTGAACTTCATTGTGATCACCGCAGTCTGCAGTATATATTTACACAGCCTAATCTGAATGCTAGGCAGAGACGGTGGATGGAGTTCCTTTGCGAATATGATTTTGAGGTAAAATATGTTCAGGGTAAGGAGAATGTAGTGGCATACGCCCTTAGTCGGCGAAGACATGAGATTTCAGCTGTGACACTTGGAGTTGAGTTGAGGAGTCAGATATTGGCCGCTCTTCCTTCCGATAGATTATATCAGGAAGTGAAGATGGAAATTGATTCAAATAGACCCTTGGAGGGAAGGTTTTCAGGATATGCAATTGAGATAGATGGTTTGTTGCGACATCTGGGTCGTATATATGTACCACCTACTGAGAATCTTCGCACTCTTATTTTGACAGAGGCACATCGAGCTCCTTACTCAGCACATCCTGGAGTTAAGAAGATGTATGCAGATCTTCGACAGTTATATTTCTGGCCTGGTATGAAGCGTGACATTGCTGATTTTGTATCGAGATGCCTTGAATGCCAGAGAGTCAAAGCGGAGCATCAACATCCCGCTGGTTTGTTACAGCCACATCTCATTCCTGAGTGGAAATGGGATGTAATATCAGTGGATTTTATTGTTGGATTACCTACGTCATTACGTCGACATGATGCCATCATGGTTACTGTTGACAGATTGACAAAGGTAGCTCATTTTTCACCAGTTCGGTCATCTTACAATGCTTCGTGAGTAAGCCTTATCCTAGGGGAGGATGTAGTGACCCTCCAGTTTAGACATACTGTTAGATTTGATTTTGCTTGTTAGATTACTTTGATACTATGTTGATTCTTTTTAGAGGAGATTCTAGATACTATGTTGTTTTGATTTTGCGGATGATACATTGACATCCTGGTTATTTGGATTATGTTGGTTCGATGATACTGTGATAGTTTCATTCATGATATAGCTTGTTGGTTATGATTATTGCTTATGTTATCATGTTGTTATGATTGATTTTGCTCGTTTGTGTCGATGGATAAGACAGTGTAGCATTACTCATTCGTGAGTACCCTGCTACGCTGCAATTCTTATTCACGGCGTGTTTTCTAACATGAGATTATATATATATACATGTGTTTAACCTTGATGTTTTCCTGCAGACACAGGTACCGGGTAACAGCTCCACCTGCTTGTCAGGTCTGAGTGTACCCTAATCCATTATAAATATGTTGTCGGAGGTATTGACAGGTCCGTTTTAACCATCGTTCGTTTTCGAACGAGTATCTCTGTGTTACCCTGTAAGCCCAATTTGTCTTGTCATGTTTAAATGTATATTGTTTTGTGTTTGCGTATTTAATATCGATTTTATTAAATGTTTATTTATGTTTATGCCAACGTTTGTGATTTAATTTATTAAGTTAGATTAAATATGTTGTTGAATTTATCAGTGAAAGTTAATTCTTTGCAATGTTTTAATTAAAATAATATTATTGTTGTTTTAATTGTGCAAATTGAATTGTGTGAAAAAGATATTTTTAAAACAAGATATTTTTGATGAGATAAGAATTTCTGATTATAGTTAAAGGTCTGTTATGATATTTTGAAGGATTAGTTGAACTGAAGGAGTTATTTTCAATGCAAATTGAATTGCCAGTTAAGTTTTGTGATGAAAAGTGAAATTGCATGAGTTTATATTTGTTTTTAGATTTTTGGGAAATGGTGTGCACATTCACGGGAAGAATTTGATGGCAGCAATTTTTAAGCAAATTTCAGCATAGAATTGTTTTCAGAAGAATTTTTCTTTAAAATTTTGTTCACAAGCGTGTTTTGAAGTTGGCTTGATTGGAATTTCACTGTCGAAGTCTGGGAAATTGATAGAGGAATCAGCAAAAGGTTTTAAGTGCGTTTCAGCCCGATTTTCAGAATAACCAGGTTTTCTTCTTTTTAAGGTTTTTTGTAAAATTTCATCTTTGAATGCTTGGAAGGATTGATGATGTGTTAAACCTGCAAATTAAACAGAAAATTGTTAGATTCTGTAATCAAATGGAATAGAAAATACAGTAAACAAATGATGCTATAATTCTAGGAATTATAATATAGTTATATATACGGAAATAGATCTTAAAGTCTCCGTTATCTGAACACAGATCTATTGAAAATTCCAGTTTTGAAAACTAATTTACTGTCAAGACATAAAAATGTTCTCCATATTATCACTTGTAATCTGAAATGAAATCGAAAAAGGGATAATTACTCTTAGAGCGAAAAGATGTAATTTTTGATTTGGTCTTAAATCTTTTGACAAAATTTAAAAATACTTCTTTTATCAAGCAAATCCCGAACTGTAACATTCTGTGTGTTAAAGATAAATCATGAATAGAAAAGTTTGAACACACGGATTTCTATTTCTTTATTTTTCTCTTAAATTCTTTGAGAATCATTTAATACTTCTTTGAATGTTCTGTCATTTCTATTTCAGACCTCCAGTCTTATAGTTTTTTCCGCCTTCTAAATCCCAAACTCTATAGGTGGCGTTAGAAGTTTCTATACAATCTGGGAGGCATTGGTTAATTTTCCTGTAGATTAATTACAAATTTCTTGTTTTAATATCACAGATCAATAAAATTATGTATTGTAAACTTTAAGTATATCCTGTAGTTTATAATTTGTAGCATATACCACGTTTTTCTCCCTTACCAGCGTATTTAGCAGAGAAAAATGAATTGCTTACAGGGATTAGGTAGACTCCTTTATTTCCTTAACTTGCCATAGTATATATCCATTAGAAAATTTGCACCGGCTGTAGTTCTTGAATGCAAACTCTTGCTACTAAGGAAAATAAACTGTATAAAACAATACGCCTTCACCTGTCATTCTTAAATTCGATAAACAGCATATACTCTGCTTAGAATCTGTATAATACTTATCTATATTTCCATGCTCATAGTTATGCCAGATCCGCGTTTTAAGTCAAGCTGTATTTTGCATGCATTTAAAAGTTTAGATTATATTAGGTAAAATAGAGATCCATGAAAACTGCCAATTTTCATCTTGAAGCGTACTCATCTATGCATGAGTTGTTGGTGGCAGTTATTTAATTTTTAAATTAACTTAACTGCCAGTTAAAAAGTATGTCTTGCTGAATCAACGCATTTTTCTCTATTAACACTACAGATACAAAATGTAACGATATCTGTATTGTGAATATTAATGCATGGCAGATTCTTGTTTTTTTTGATAGCGCGGAATACCTCTAGTATGTTAGATTACAAACTACTAAGTATAGTAGAATGCTATGTTCGCAAGTTTAGCTAAATTATAACAACAGTTAATTAGATTTAAATCATAAATAGTGGTGAAAAAAAAAAGTCGATTATTCTTGTAAAGTAATGATTTCTTATGTTTGGAAACTATCACTTAACTTATGGTTAATCTATTTCTGTATGTAATAACAGTGAAAGTACTCTTGTTAAGAAGTCGTTGATATGTAATTATCAATTGGTAGATATGAAATGTAATTGAGTTATTTTGTTTCTTTTCCTTTAAGTCTAGGAAAGTGATAATCACTATAACGATTTTATTAATCTCTAAACTGTGGTACTCTATTGTAATGGTTATTTTATTTGGGGGAATAGCTTTGAATGCTTACTTGTTGAAATTATGAAACTTAGTGAATTGAAGTATAATTCTCGTTGAAATTTAATTCTCTATGTATCCGAATTTTACGTTTGGTGGCTACCCCTAGACTGATTTTATGTTGAGTCATGTTATAGAGAGAGTGGCCTGCGTTAGGGGCCGAAATCCTATAGTGATTGTCTGGGTAACCTAACGTAGGTGAGTTAATTAAGTGATAACCTAACTAATATTTTAGGGGTTGGGTAGTTTCTAAACACTAAATCAGATAATGGTATGCCTCGCCTACTTCTTAACGCTCGTTTAGGTTGAGAAAAGGCTGAGAAGGCCTGGAATGGCAAGTCGCCATCTTGTCCTTTTGAAAGATGTATCGACACCGCATTAGTCTGCATAGGGGCCGGGAATCGGTAGAGACTGCCAGGGTAACTCTTGGTGAGGGCCGGTAGTCTAGGAAGATTCACCAGGGTAACCTATCCCGACAATGCGATGACACTCTCTTAGTCTATTTCATGATGGCGTTTCTTTTGTGGAGTTTTCATTTTAATGTGACTTGATACTGTGATTTCATGCGTTCTGATATGTAAACGTTATGTCGTATAGTGGATTGTAAACCCCGTAAATGTGATGTTTTGTTTGCTTTGTTTGTGGACCTGTCAGTATCTCCTAGCACGGAGGGAGTGGGCCTTTAGGTTCCACGTGGTCGGGAGGTAACCGTGCTACACCTATCTTATAATATTCTTGCAGATGATCCTAAGCTTGCAGCAGTTTCCAGTTACTACTATGTTCGTGACTGATGATGCAGAGCCTGTTCGTGGATTATGTACCAGATGCTAGATGAACACTTTATGTTTTGTAAATCATCTCTTATGTAAGAGTGTATAGATTGTACCACCTTTGATGTATAGAGATTCCTTGAAATCTCGCTTTATGTAAATGGACATTTGGAATATATAATTGTATGTAATTTTATAAACAGGATCTTACTTGAAATCAAATTTATACTTTTGATTGATGATCAATGTGATTAGTTTACTTATTAAATTATGTAACAACGTCTTAGATACTTTATAACATATGTATAAAAAAAAATATTCTGTTATCTTTGTATTTGCTCTTTGTTATAATGTAACTAAGTCGGGCTACACAATGAATTACATGGGAAAACTCCTTTTGGGATAAAAACCCCAAAATCCAAAGAAAATCAATATATTATTAAGTAATCAATGGTTACAATACACTTATACAATCTAAACCTTTAAAGAAGTATCGCCAATAAGATAGCAGGAGCAATTATGGCAACATAAAACCTATAAAAACACACTATGAAACCTCCATCTCAAGAACCCAATAAATAGGATAATTAATACATGAAACCATAAAATGGTAATTGGGAAACCATGACTAAAACCATCTAATATGTGGCACCCAAATCACTAGTTAAAAAATCTAATAAGAGTACACAAGATTAAAAAAAATAGCATATTCCTTCCACTTTCCATAAGTTCTTCATAATCCACTCACCAACTTGGGTGCTCTATTTTGGCTCCATTATCTCCATTCAAAGATGCTATATGGCATGACATGTCATAACATGCAACATAAATTGGTCAACAAGTTGTTCTTACATTTTTAATGTGAGAGGCCAACTTATAGAGTCCATACCTTTTAATTTAGAAAGACAATTGAGTCCATTTTTTCAAAAGTGTAGATCTTGAAGTGATTTATGTCCCATAACTAACTTGTTGATTGGAACCCATTTTGACATTTTTGAGGCCAAAGAGCCAAAAATGACTTCTATAGACAAAAATTAAAGTTTTCTATTTTAGAGCCTAAAAATTAACTTTTTGTGTGTTTTTCATATTCACCTACAAGGTTCAGAAAAAATTCCTAATAGAATCATTAAATTTAAAAATTAAATGAATATAAATGTGGTACTTAGATGGATTTCAATGATGGGAAAATGATATTAAAGATGTAAAGGATCAATTTTGCACACCTAAAATTTTAGGATCTAATTTATCAAGTGTCTCAAACTTTGCAAACTTACTATTATCTACTTTAGTTTAGATACACACAAAACTAATATTTACAAATACAAAACTAATCTAGCATGCATAACTGAACATGTAGCATGAGAATAAACTAGAAATTTTCCAATACTTAAAACTCACTTGCTTTGATCTTTTGATGTCTAATTCTAAGGAAGGATTAGAGATGTTCACAAACACTTTTGAGGAATCTATTAAATCATGAGGGTCATTTTCTCCTCAGTCAAGCACCTAATTGACTTACTTTATGACTCTAAACAAAATATTGAAGATAATAAACAAGTTTGCAATAGTTCCTTGGATGATGTCAAAAGAAAACATTGAATCTTTAATACAACCACAAAGCACACAAATCAGCACAAATGTGCACTAGGTAGACTCACAATGAAAAATAAGAGGAAGTTAGAATGATTTAATTATTAGTTTGAACAATGTGTTTTACCTAACTAGTTCATCACTTAGGTCCTATTCACACTAGTTACTTAAGTTTACTTAAGGTACACATAGAATACTTGCCACTTTATGTCTCAAGTCATAAGATTAAGACACATGACATAATCTTATACAATCCTATATTTCACCTTGGTCTATATAACCAAGGGGTTCCCTTATGTTCTCAATTGATCATCATTTTATATTCGTATCTTTTGATATAATATCATTATCCTTTCATATTTAATCTCTTGTAATTTCATTGAAGCTCCTATATCTTGGGTGGCTACATCTTTGGCCAACTCTTACATGGTATTAGTGCATTCAATACCAAATCTTAAATTTATCATGATTTGTGGGATTTCTTCTTCTGAGTATTTATTAAGAGATATGGGTTGCAAATCTTGGTGGATATTGAAAATTTGAGTAAGACCTTCTCTTGTGTTAAATGATGATTTTAGAGAATTAGAAAAACTATATAGAAATACCAAATGTTGGGGTTTCTCTGTGTGTCTTTATATTGCAAGTCCATATTGGACCATGTTGGTACAAATATGAGCTTTCCATTGAGTTAAGAAAGTCAATTTAGCCTTTTCATTTGTCTAAATTGGACATGTGAGGCCAAATCTACAAGGGTTTGAAGTTGCGAGGTGGTTGCTAGATCTATAAGGTAGCTACAATTTTGGAACATTTTGGGTCAAATATGATCCTTCCATCATGTCCAAAAGGCCCAAGAACCTAAGGATAAACTATCAATTCATCACAATTAGACACTTTTTCTTGGGCCCGTTAGGACAAATTTTCCCCTCATCGATAAAACAAACTGTACCATCAAAATCTTGGTAGAATATATTATGTGTACCTATGATAGCATCATCATTATGAGGGTCCTGCATAGGTTGTATGGTTGATAAATTTTTTTTTTCTTAATAATTTTAAAAATATTAAAACATGCACAAGTCAAACCTACATAGACTGTAGATACCCAAACTTGTAGCAATATGAACTTAGATATGTATTTGAAAATATGAAATATGTATGCAAGATTACCAATTATGTGATTATGAGATTAACAATTGTAACAATTAAAGAGAATCAACAATACCACAAGTTAAGAATCACAAGTGAAACAAGATATACGTGGAGAAACTATTACAAGAAAAAATCCACACCCAAAGAGATCACCAATGTTTGTATTAATCTTTAAAAGAGATACAACAATACAAAACTCCTCTCTGATTTCTAGCATCACTTCATCACTTTGATAACCTACAAGAAAAATATACAAACTACTATCTTAATGCTCCAATATATAGAATTTAGTGGGAGAGAATACTGCAAATGGTATCACAAAACAACAACCAAAACCACCTAGAAAAACCCATGCCCCCCTTAGTGGACAACCCAAAAACATGGTAAAAAATATTAAATGTTCGCATGCATTCACATGGGAACCTATCCCATAGCCAATGAAAATGGTTCAATACTGATTGCTCCATAAAAATTTGATGGCTCAAACCCAGAACATGCGAGCTTGGGTGCCCAACTGATGTAGGAACACCATTGATGCAAAATTGTCAATTCAAGTCCATAAGGTCTAGGCTAAGTTTTTTGAGTTTTGTTTAAAATAAGGTCTACAAGACCATTTCATAATTTAAATGATCATATTTGAGTTATATTTCATGCTTAGGAGTTTTAGATTTTAAAAAGAGTGCAAAAAGATGGGAAATTTGCTTTATGAAAAAATGTAAAATTCAAAAAGTTGTAAAAGGCTGAGTTGGGAGAACAATGGTCGCAAGCCTTCAAAAGGAAATTAGGAGAAGTTAGAATGGTTGTTTGAGTGGGAAAAATCATAAAAAGGAAGAAAGCATTGATGTATGGTTTATTTTTGAAGTTTGGAATCAATAAACAATTGGAAAGAGCATTGTTTTACCATATTTTCTATTTTTCTCTTCTTACATAGACTTGTACAATCGTAAAAATTTCTCTTGATTCATTTTGTTGTTGGAATTGTATTGAATTTTTTTCTCTCTTTTGAATACATTGTAAAGGCTTCCCATCAAATCTAGTGCATTTTATAGAAGGTTTTCTCTAATTGGCTAAAACAGGGTTTTTGTCTGTTTTGTGAGTTTTCAACATGTTTTAACTCCATCCCACCTATTGTGAAGCTTGTAACTCATTGGGATGGATAGGAAACCATAGGATGTGGTGTGGAAGTGGTAAATTAGTGAAGGGGAGGTCTAGAAATGAATTGGGTGTGAAGCCCTAAGATTGAATTTTGAGTTTTCCTTATGAAAATTGGAGGTTTTGGTATGTTAAATTGAGTTTTGTGAAAGGGAAGCACTATATTATGATGTTTTGAGCATGTTCAGGTTAAATAATCCCTATTGGAGGTGTTGGTAAGATTGCAAGAGTGCGGGAAAGGCATTTTTCAATAAACCCCTAGGGTTTAGGTTATAAAGGAGTGTTTTATGGTTTACCCTTTGTACGGTGGTATGTATAAGATATGATTGTGGATTATGAGGTTTTAACACATTATAATTTCCTCCCCAAGATTTGGTAGAGTTTGGAGAAGTTTGGTGAGTGGTTTCTTTGTTAAAGTGGCCTAATTTGAGGCCTAGAAAGTGAGAAATCCCTATTTTGAGCAATTTGGTGTAAACTAACCATTGGTGATTGTTTGATATGTTGATAGGCTCTATAATGGGTCCTTGATGTGTGTTGATTTGTGAATTGAAAGGGTGTGAGAATGGAGTAATACCCTATTTAGTGGAATTGCTATGCTACAAAGAAAAAAAGTGATCTTGTTGAATGAAGAGGTTTTGATGAAATTGTGATTTGATAATTGTGTTTACAGATTGGAATTATGTTTTTGTGTGGGTCAGGCCTCCCCCTACTACATCAAAGTGGTGTCAAAGTAAAGGTACCAAATTCCTATAGAAGAAAGTTGAAAATTGTGAAAGAGAAATTGGAAGGTGAAGAGGCAAGATTGCAAAGATGCCTCCAAAAGGAAGGAACACAACAAATGAGATGAATGATTTGAAGAATCAGTACATTAAAGAAATCAGAGAACTGAGAGAGAGATTTTCAGCCTTAGAAACTAACAAGAGAAGAGAAGGAGTTAAGAGTAGTGAATCGGAGGAAGAAGATGATAAAGATTTTGAAGATGTTGAAGAAGAACTTGATCTAGAAGATCAGAGAATGGCCAAGCTGATAAAGGCAGTAAAAGGTGATAATTACAAGGTAAAAATAGATGTGCAAAATTTTGGTGGTAATTTGAATGAAGAGGAATTGTTAGATTGGATAGCTTCTTTGGATAACTATTTTGAATGTGAAGAGATTCTTGAAGAACAGAGAGTAAAGATTTCCAAAACAAAGCTTAAGGGTCATGCACTTGTATGGTGGGATTATCTACAGTTAGAGAGAAGGAAACAAGGAAAGTCCAAGATTGTGGATTGGGACAAGATGGTAGCTAATCTAAAAGGTAAGTTTCTCCCTTGAGATTATCAAGTTCAAATGTTTAAGAAGTTGCAAAATTTGAGACAAAAGGAAATGGATGTAAAAGCATATACTGAGGAATTTTATAGATTGAGTATGAGGTCTAATCATAATGAAAATGAAGATGAGAAAATTGCTAGGTACTTGGGTGGTTTAAGAATGAATATACAGGATGAGTTGGCTTTGACTAGCCCTAGAAATGTAGAAGAATGTTACAAAATAGTATTGAAGGCTAAAGAAAAGGTAAAGAGAAGACAAGAGAAAACAGTAAGAGGAAGAGGCAGCACCATGAGAGGAAGAGGAAATGTTTCTACTACAAGGAAAGCAACTGAAAATCAACAAGAAGAACCAAGCAAGAGAGATGGAAAAGTTGTAGAATTTAGAGGTGGATATAGAGGCACAAGTGGTAGATTTGGAGGTGGAAGAAACTCTAAAACTTTTGCAGGTAGATGTTATCATTGTCAAGAATATGGACATCCTGCTTGGAAGTGCCCTGAGAAGGCTAGTTCATCAACATGCGGAGGAGAAAGAAAACCAAATAGAAGAGCTCAAATAGTTCAAGAAGATGAAGTTGAAAGTAGTTCAAGTTCAAACAAATTGATTGCAAGGTTGAGGTTGGAGAGATGTTGATGATGAAGAAACAAATCTGGATGACCACAAAAGAGGAAGAGTTGCTTCAAAGGAAAGCTTTGTTTAGAACAACTTGAAGGTTTAAAAACAAGGTATGCAAAGTCATTGTTGAGTTAGGTTGTACAGATAATATTGTGTCTCATGAGATGGTGGAAAAATTTTATTTGCAAGAGTACCTAGGAAGAGGCCATATAAGGTGTCATGGGTTAGTGAAAATTAGTCTTTGATGGTGAGTGAACAAGCAAGGGTTGAGTTTCAAATAGGTCCATATAAAGATGAAGTGCTTTGTGATGTACTACCCATGAGTTGTTGTCATTTATTGTTGGGAAGGCCTTGGCAGTTTGATAGGTTAGCCTTGCATAATGGTAGAAAAAATATATGCACCATAGAAAAAGATGGGAGAGAGTTTGTTTTAACTCCATTGGTTGAGGGCCTAGAAGAATATGGTGAGATTATCATGTTTGGGAGAAAAAAGTGTGAATGTAGATGAAGGAAAGCACATGAATTTAGAAGCCAATGCAATGATTGACAGGGATAAGATAGTAGATAGAAGAGGTGAGTCTAATTTGTAGACAATAGAAAGATAGAATAAAGGTGATATTCAAACAATTATGAGGAATAATGTTTTTGTTTGGCAAAAGAAAGTTGATGGTAAAAATTTTCAGACTGATAAAATACAACGTGAGTGTGAAAGGCCTTTGGAAAGGCATGGGAGAAGTGAAGGCATCATGGTGGGGATAGTCAAGTGCCCTATAACAATGAGAAAAGAAAAAGACTAGTCAAGAGGTAATGAGAGTGATGGGATAGTGAGTAAAAGGATAGTGGTAAATGGTATTGGTGAAACAACAAAAGAGAATACAATGGTTTGTGAAGGTAATAGTATAGTGAATAAGAAGACAAGAAACTATGATGTTGAAGTGACAGAGGCTACTAGTATAGGAGATTACAAGATTGAAAGGAAAAAGGACAGGAAGATGAAGGTTTGTGAAGTTGCTTGGATAGTGAACAAAGAAGGTACAGGTCTGACAAAGGTAATAAAGTTTGATGGAACAATTGGTAAAGATGAAAGTGCAGATTTGACAAAGATGATTGATGACACAAAGGTTTTTGAGTTTGACAGTGATGAAAAGGCAGACAAGAAGACTGAAGGACAGTGGATAAAGCATGAGGGATAGAGTAAGGTGATGGAAGTTGAAAAAGGTAAGAGTGCAGATGCAAAAGAAGGTAGGACAGTAGTGTTTGATGATGTAAATATGGAAAAACACCCCACAGTTCAAAAAGAACAATTGGAGCAAAGAATAAGTGAAGAAAAAGTTGCCAAAGAAAATGAAGATACAAAAGAACTTGAAAAGGGAGATCAAATAGGAAAAATTCATGAAGGATATAAAGGAGGACATGTGGCATTCATCTTTCCAAGGGACTTGGAAAAGCTCAAAGCTAGGGTGTATGGTGCAGGAGCACCATTGGTGCAAAATTGTCAATTCATGTCCATAAGGTCTAGGCTTTAGAAGTTTTTTGAGTTTTGTTTAAAATAAGGTCTACAATACCATTTCATGATGTAAATGATCATATTTTAGTTATATTAGGTTCTTAGGAGTTTTATATTTTAAAAAGAGTGCAAAAAGATGGGAAAATTGCTTTATGAAAAAATGCAAAATTCAAAAAGTTGTTAAGGTCAATGGGCCCTTGGTCTACTGGTGAAGTTGAAAGGTTCAGAATGAGCCCACCAGGGATCAAGTCTTGTTGAGTGCAAAGCCCCGACACCCCAAAAAAGGGATGAGGTTGGGATCGTGCCCCAGGCGGATTTTGGCGGAGTGGATACCCCTCAGTCCTTGGTGCTAAGCTCAAGGGGACCCCCTCGGGGGTATCTCCAAACAAAAAAAAAAAAAAGTTGTTAAAGGATGAGTTGGAAGACCAATGGTCACAAGCCTTCAAAAGGAATTTAGGAGAAGTTATAATGGTTGGTTGAGTGGGAAAAATCATAAAAAGAAAGAAAGAATCGATGTATGACTGATTTTTCAAGTTTGGAATTAGTAAACAATTGGAAAGAGCATTGTTTTACCAGATTTTTTGTTTTTCTCTTCTTACATAGACTTGTACAGCCATACAAATTTCTCTTGATTCATTTTTTTGTTGGAATTGTATTGTATAGTGTAATAAATCTCTTTTTAATACATTATAAAGGCTTCCCATCAAATCTAGTGCATTTTATAGAAGGTTTTCTCTAACCGGCTGAAACAGGGTTTTTGTTTGTTTTGTGAGTTTTTAACATGTTTTAACTCCATCCCGCCTACTATGAAGCTTTCAACTTAGTGGGATGGATATTAAATAGTAGGAATTGGTGTGGAAGTGGTAAATTAGTGAAGGGGATGTCTAGAAATGAATTAGGTGTGAAGCCCTAAGATTGAATTTTGAAATTTCCTTATGAAAATTAGAGGTTTTGGTATGCCAAATTGAGTTTTTTGAAAGGGAAGCATTATTTTATGATGTTTTGATCATGTGTAGGTTAAATAAGCCCTGTTGGAGGTGTTGGTAATATTTTAAGAGTGTGGGAAAGGTGTTTTTCAATAAACCCCTAGGGTTTAGGCTAAAAAGGAGGGTTTTATAGTTTACCCTTTGTATGGTTGTATGTCTAAGATCTGATTATGGATTATGAGGTTTTAACACATTATAATTTCTTCCCCAATATTTGGTAGATTTTGGACAAGCATGGTGAGTGGTTTCTTTGTTAAAGTGGCCTAATTTGAGGCCTAGAAAGTGAGAAATCCCTATTTTGAGTAGTTTGGTATAAACCAACCATTGGTGATTGTTTGATATGTTGATAGGCTCTGTAATGGGTCCCTAATGTGTGTTGAGTTGTGAATTGAAAGGGTGTGAGAGTGGAGTAATACCTGATTTAGTGGAATTGCGATGCTACAAGGAAACATAGTGATCTTGTTGAATGAAGAGGTTTTGATGAGATTGTGATTTGATAATTGTGTTTGCAGATTGGAATTGTGTTTTTGTGTGTTGTGGGCCTCCGTCTACTACATCACCAACTCAAGATAACATGAAAATAACATGCAAGAGCATACACTTCTAGGTGGTCCCCACCCAAAAGTTAGATGCCCAAAAGGAATATGCTTTTGGGATGCTCTACAACTGTCATCATAGTGGGTCCACCTCTTTGAATGCAATTATAATTTTTCATAGGAAAATAAATAATAAATATTTTATCCTTCATGTCCTCGAGAACACTTTCCAAAGAATGTGGAGACACACAATTATCAACGTAGGATAGCAATTATAATGTCACCTATCCTAATATTCTCCCACTTGACATTATACAATGCAATTACATCCATGAGATACAAATAAAATATAATCAAGTACAATGATCAAAGCTCATGGCATTCCTACACCAAGAGAACTTATCTATGGTCATTGGCTTCCTGAGAGAATCTACAACATTATCCAAAGTGTCAAACTTCTCAATCAAGACCTTACCATTCTCAATCATTTCTTGCACAAAGTGATATTAAACATCAACATGCTTAGTACAAGCATGATATATAGGATTTTTGGCTAAACATATGACACTCTAATTGTCACATCTAATCCTCATTGTCCTACAATCAAAACCAATACCTTTACCAAGTCTCTGTAACCAAACCGTATCCTTAGAGGCATGTGTAACAACCATATACTCCAATTTGGTGGTGGAAAATGCAACTGTAGGCTGACTCTTACTCATCTAAATCATTGCACCTCCAAACAAATTAAAAACATAGCCCCTAGTGGACCTTCGACTATCCAAGTCACCTAATCAATCTACATCAATAAAACCTTATATGTCCAATGACTTAACCACATCATCAGTACCATGATAAACCAGATAGTAATTTGAAGTACTGTGTAAATATCTAAACACCCTCTTAAAAAAATTCTAATGCTCTCTACCAGGGTTATATATAAACTTGCTCAAAACTCCCACTACTTGGGCTATATTTGGTCCAGTGCAAACTATTGCATACATCAAACTACCAAGGAAAATAACATAAGGAAAATTAGACATCTCTTCAAAATTATCATCATAATTAGGACATATGTCTAAACTCAACTTAGTACCAACCAGAAATGGAATATTTACTAGTTTATAGTCATGCATACTAAACCTCTACAAAATGGTATCAACATACTTACTCTGACTTAACCAAAGCATTTTGTGAACCCGATCCCCTTTGATCTTCATCCCAAGGATATATTTTGTATCCCCCAAATCCTTCATATCAAATGTGCCAGAAAGTTGAGTCTTAAGCTCCCGAGTCATCACCTTACTGTTAACCATAAATAACATTTCATCAACATACAATACAATTATTAGTATCTGATCATCAATAACCTTAATATAAACACAATGATCCTCTTCAATTCTAACAAAACCCAAATTCAATGTAAATGCATCAAAATTATAGTACCACATCCTAGGCGACTATTTCAAACCATATAGAGATCTCTTTAACTTGCAAACCAAGAGTTATTTTCCTTTCACAAAAAAACCGTTAGGTTGTCACATATAAATTTCTTCCTCAAGATCCCCATGCAAGAAAGTAATTTTAACATCCATTTTCTCTATTTCAAAATCATAAGCAACAACAATAGATAATAGGAATCTAATATAAGTTAACTTGGCAATAAGAGATAAATTTCACCAAAATCAACTCCCTCTCTCTAGGAGTAGCCCTTGGTCACCAATCTTTTCTTGTACCACTCTAACTGACCATCTGCACCAAATTTATTTTTAAATACCCACTTGCAACCAATGGGCTTCCTTCCTTTGGGAAAACTCAAAAGATCCCAAGTATCACAACTATCCAAAGCCATCATCTCCTCTTGCATGGCCTGCATCCAAGACTCACTTTTTTCTAAAGAAAGAGACTCCCTATAGGATCTAGGTTCATCATAAATACTTGTCAAAGAAAATACACAATAAAAATTAGATGGCCTATACTAGCCAACTGGATCTTTTTGTCTTGTGGACCTCCTCAAGGTAGGAGTAATGGGCTCTACCTATTCTTCCTCTATTGTGTGCTCATCCTAAACATCCTCTAAACTATATGAACCCTCTTCTTCTTCTCCATCCTCAGATCCATCTGATTGTTCTTCCACATGTGCATCTTCCTACTTTTCAATCTTTGTCTCAAAGTGCACTATTTTTTTCTTATCCTTCTCCTTTGGTTGTTCTTCACTTGAGTAAGCTCTAAACTCCCTAAAATTCACATCTCTAGAGAAAACCATTTTATGGGTTAGTGGATTCCAAAGCTTATAACCTTTTACATTCTCATTGTAACCAATAAAGATGTATTTTTGTTCTTTTGGATCCAATTTAGAACGCTTCTCTTGAGGCACATGAATAAAAGCCTCATAACCAAAGACCCTTAAATGTGAAACAAATGGCTTTCTACCTATCCACACGTCATAAGGAGTTTTATCAACAAGAGCTAGACAAAGAGATCTATTAACCAAATAAGATGTAGTGCTTACAACTTCTTCCAAAAAGAATCTATCAAGCTTAGCACTACTCAACATGCTCTTAGCTCTTTCCATAAAGGTTTAGTTTATTCTTTTTGCTACCCCATTTTATTGGGATGTATAAGGAGTAGTATTTTTTTAACAATACCTACATGCTTGCAGAACTCATCAAATTCCCTAGAACAATATTCACCCCCATTGTCATATCTCAACACCCTTATCTTGTAATCCATTTGCTTCTCAACTAAGGCTTTAAATTCCTTAAACTTAGTGAAAAACTTAGATTTTGCATGCATAAAATAAATCTAGTTTTATCTTGAAACATCATCAATGAAAGTAACATAAATAATAAGATTTTACAAAAGAGTTAACATCCATTGGTCCATACACATCCAAATAAATTATCTCTAATAATCTCTTAGATTTGTTTTTGATAAAGGGTAAAACGGGTTTTACAGGGACCCGAAACCACAAAGTTTACAACAAAAAAGATAGGAAAGAAAAGTCCAACAAAAACAACCAGCTGCACAAAAGGTAAAAACCAGAACAAGCAACAACCATCCACAAAAGACCAGAAAGGTCAAACAAAAAAACTAGTAGTAAGACCAACAAAAAACCAACCACAATTAACCCAGAGTCTTCAAGACATACTCTGTCTCAGCCTCCAGATTTTGCATATCATGAACACCCTTCTTAAAAGTTTGAATCATTTGTGGAGTGGGGGGAGCCTTCCTCTTCAAATTGGCCTTGGTTTTCTTAGAAATGCCAACATCCTCCTCCTGGTTTCTTTCATTGGTTTCCTCCAGATCAACCACCAGAGACCCTTGTTGGGCTTTGTCCAATTTCTCGGTCATGGCATTGATGATGATGGTGTTGTGTTTGGCCATACGATTGTTTTGCTCAGCAATAATTTTGATAGTATTTTTCATTTTCTCCACCTTGATTTCAACATTTTTGTTCTTGCCAGCATGGTGTTGAGTATCTTTGCTGAGACTGTAATCTCTTCGTTCCACCTCTTTCTTTTCAATCGCCGCAACCTTGGCTCCCAAGTCTTCCAGTTTACTTTGAAGGGCCCAATTTTTTATCTTTAGCTCATTAATTTCATTGAAAATCCATTTCGAAAGTTTGAAATGGATATCAACATTATTTCTAGCTAAATTCAAAACATCCACAGAGGGATCCCTTTCAGTGTTGAAACAAGTATTAGCAGGGTCAGGTGTAATAGGGGAGCTAGTTCTGACAATTCTATCCAACGACGGGTTGACAGAGGACTCAGTATTGTTAGCACCAGACACCTCAGAGTTAGGGGAATCTTCAGAGTATGAGACAAGGTTTTTAGCCTGGGGATTCTTATCAACAAAACTGGTTTTGAGGGAGAACCTCTTGGATTTGTTAGTCACATTAGAAAATGATGATCTATTCTATTCACCAAAAACATAATGCTCACAAAAATCATTTTTGCCCACAAAATAATTAGAAATACCGTCAACCAATTTTTTATTCAAAATGGTCTTAAGACCCTTTTCACTTATGTGACCCAATCTACGGTGCCACAGCATACATGTATTTTCAATGCTAGTTACATTGATAGAGTTACAAAGGGTGGAGGCATTAGGCCTAAACAAAGTCCCTATCTGAGATCCTTTAGTAATCACCAAACTCCCTCTTACCAACCCACAACTAGGCTTGTCAAATTTCACATGCATTTCAAAATCATTCAACTTGGATATTGAAAGTATCTCCCAAGTCCTAGAATATGTAAAACATCATTAAGGGTTTTAACCCTTCCATCACTGAAACACAACTTTACCTTTCCCTTACCAACAATCTTCTTCATCTATTATCACCAAGGAAAACCTCTCCCCCATCATAAGATGAATATGGAGTAAACCACTCCTTGTGAGGATTCATATGGTAGGAGCAACCTGGATCAATAATCCAAGCATCATTACTAACAATGTTAGCAGAAATAAACAAAGCATCAAAATCACCATCTTTTGAGGACATTTTTGTGGAAGTATCAAAACTCTTTTTCTTGTTCTTGTACTCCTTCTCATGTCCTCTCTTACCAAAATTCCAACACTTTACTCTGCTCTTCCTGGGTGTTTTAGAATGTCCTTTAGACTTGTCCCTCTTTTTTTCCCCTTTAGGCCCTCCTTTTTCTTTGGACCTTCCTCACACATGCAAGGCATCTTGGGAGCTTGTATTCATGGAATTTTGTCTCATCTCCTCTGAAAGAAGTATGAAAATGAGACTATCCATCTTCAGTTCTACACCACCATCACTTATGGCAACAATTAGATTTTCCCAAGATTTAGGTAAAGAACAAAAAAACAAAATACATTTATCTTCTTTTATCTTAACATCTACTGATGCAAGTTGACTTATAATCATATTAAAAGCATTTAAATGTTCTAAAATAAAATCACCATCCTTCATTTCAAATAAAACAAACGTCTTTTGAGATACAATTTATTTGTTACTTTTAGTTTGGTAAATTTAACCTATCCTCCTACACAACTTGTATGCAGTAGATTCTTTTGAAATATTTAGGAGGAAAAAATTTGCAAGACACAACCGAATGGTTCCTCATGCCTTCTTGTCCATTTTCTTCCAATCTTCATCAGATGTTGATTCTAGTTTCTTTTCATTTGAAACTACCAACCACTAATCTCTTTCTCTAAGGAGATCCTCCATCTTCAACTTCCACATCTCATAACTAGTTCCATTGAACTTATCAATATCTAGACGAGAGGTATAAGTCATGGCTTTCAATATTCTTCACAAATCTGTAAAACCCACAATGCACAAGCTCCCACTACAACCAAAAAACCTTCAACACTTAAGAGAAAGGCATCCCTCTCTCAACATAACCATTAGCTCTGATACCAAATGTTGGAAATTCAAGGTAAAACTTGCAAAAATATGAACTTAGATATGTGTTTGCAAATCTAAAATATGCATGCAAGATTACCAATTATGTGATTATATGATTAGAAATTGTAACAATGAAAGAAAATCAACAATACCACAAGTCGAGAATCACAAGTGACACAAGATATACATGGAGAAACCCTTGCAGGAAAAAACTCCACACCCAAAGAGATCCAATGCTTGTATAAATCTTCAAAAGAGATACAACAATACAACACTCCTCTTTGAATTTCGACAATACTTCGTTACTCTAACGACCTACAAACAAACTCTACAAACCACCATCCTAATACTCCAATATATAGAAGTTAGTGGGAAAGAATACCACAAATGGTATCCCAAAACAACAAGTAAAACTGCCTAGGAAAACCCATGCCCCACTTAGTGGATAGCCCAAAAACATGGTGAAAAATATTAAATGTTCACATGGCTTTTGCATGGGTTCCTATCCCATAGCCAATGAAAATTGGTCAATACTGAGTGCTCCATAACTCTTTGACAACTTTGACGGCTCAAACCCAGAACATGCAAGCTTGGGCGCCCAACCCAGGATAACATGTAAATAACATGCAAGAGCATGCACTTTTGGGTGGTCCCCACCCAAAAGTTGGACACCCAAAAGGAATATGCTCCTAGGATGCTTTGTAACCATCACCGTAGTAGGTCCACCCTCTTTGAATGCAATTACAATTTGTCATAGAAAAATAAATAATAAATATTTTTCCTCTCATGTCCTCTAGAACACTTTCCAAAGAACGTGGAGACACACAATTATCAACTTAGGATAACAATTATAATTTCACCTATCCTAACACTTGTTAGTGGCTTCTCATGGACTTAACAATGATCCCCACCACACGGTTGCCATAGCTCACATTAAAACCTCCACCAACCATTGATAACTAGCTATTCCATCAAAAACTAGTCCAAACTCCCAACAAATCATCTTTTCTCACCATTGACAATTTCTGGAGAAAGAAAAGTATATTTATGGTGCCAAAGGCAATTTTTGATCAAATGAAAGCAATTTTGAGGTTGAGGGAATATTGTGGCAAGGTGGCAGTGTATCTTTTCCATTTCAATGCTAATTTCAACATGATGGCATTAGCCTTTTCAAAATTTCCCCCTCTCCAATGCAGTTTTTAGTTTAGTAATTCAACTTCGAAGGCTTGTATCTCAGTCATTCTAGCTCCTTCTTGTGAGCAATTTTTTTTGTTTAGTTTAAAATTTTGTGAGCTTCACAGTGGTGTAGATGGGTTTTTATTTTGGTACCTTTTTTCTAGAAATTATATATTTTTATAGGTGTTACTAAGAAACTCTCATTTTAGGAACTTTCGGAGATCCATTTAGGCTCCTATGGTAACATTTTTTGGTATATTTTTGTATGTACTTTATAGTGGTATGATTAGATTTGTTTTATTCTATCAAAAAATTATACCTTCATTTTTATGGCCAAATTCAGCATTTGCATGCACTAATATCAAGAACACTTTGATGTCTTTGACAACTAGCACTTATAATTGTACTAGACCATATATTGTTACGAGGATTCTTGATTGAGTGAATTTAGGGGATAATCGTGTGTTTTTGTCAGTTGTAAACATGTCTCCTAATCCATCAAAAATTAAATTTGATTACTATGGGAAGAAAAGAAATAAAATAGATGAATGCATGCTAAGTGAGCTTGATGATTCAAAACTTCTTTATGAAATTCAACAGTTTAGACAAATTTGTGTTTCTATTAACAATAGTTTATCAAATTCTTTTGAACCAACATCAATAGATTCATTTGATGTTCACACTCAAGAATATTGCATAGACACATTATTTAGGTGTGAACATTATAATTGAATGACATGCATTGAGATATCATCTCCTTCATCTACTATTTCTTTTGATGCTAGAATAATTTTGCTAAATCCATGACTCTTAATGATTCAGTGCAACATGACATACATAGTCTTCCAAATACATTTTCTTGGGATGAGCACTTGACATACATTGTAGGTTTGTTTTGTGATTCCTATCTTGTAAAATATGACGACACTATTGAGGATATCCATCCCTCTTTGATGTCACTTCTTTTAGAGCTGCATCATCTTCAAATGTTGTGGGGGAATATTTAAACCATGGTGTTCCTTCTTTACCTTATCATTTGTCACAATTTTGCATTGGTGTGGAGATCCTTAAGCAACATTTGGATGAGCCATATTTGTCTTTAGATTATGTTTTGCATTCATCTTTACTAGATTTTAGATTGTCATCTTCATCAATGTGTCCTCGAACACCTAATTTGATTATGCCATCTTCTAGCATCAGCATGGGGACACTTGAGTAAATTTAGAGACATCACACATCTTGATATTTCTTCCCTCATAGTCCTTTCAAGAATGGGAAGACACCATGCATACACCTTTGGATTTGTTTCTTCCTAAGGGAAGTAACATTATTTGACGATCATGGACCATCTTCTACATCTAGTTTCAAGCTTCTAACATTGATACAAATTCTACATTGAGAGGGCTTTGCATGATCTCTCTTCTTCTCTCTTATGAGGGGGACTTTTTTCTCACATGGGGTTTTGTCCTTTTCATACTTTGAGAGCATTTTATATTTTCTCTTTTGGGAAGGAGTTTTGTCCCATTGGGTTTTCACTTTTTTTCCATTTGTGAGAGATTTTTTTCTTCATGGGCACCTAACATGATCTCGTAGATGGGACTCATCCTTGCATCTTACAAATTCTCCCTAAGTTGCACTTAAGGGAGGGTATTGACGTAAACGAGGTGTTTTACCTAACTAGTTCATCACCTAGGTCCTATTCACACTAGTTACTTAAGTTTACTTAAGGTACACATATGATACTTATCATTTTATATCACATGTCATAAGATTAAGACATGTGTCATAATCTTATGCAATCCTATGTCTCACCTTGGTCTATATAAACAAGGGGTTCCCTTTGTATTCTCAATTGATCATCATTATATATTTGCATCCTTTGATAGAACACCATTAGTATTTCATATTTGATATCGTTTGCACTTTCATTGAAGCTCCTAGATCTTAGGTGGCTACATCTTCAACCAACACTTACATGGTATTAGAACATTCTATACCAACTTTTACATTAATTTGAGTTTGAATTTGAAAAAATTGGAGTTTAGATCTACGATTGTAGAAATGACCTAAATCAAGTATGTAATTATGAACTTGAATCAAGGTGATGAATGAGGAATCTATGAATCAGGACCAATCACTGATAATAAGTGATATGGGACTCAAACACAATGATGTCATTAGTCAAATTCACACAATAATATGTCAATTGTAGAGTAGCCATTATATTAAGGACTCTCTAATAAAAAAAGACCCAAAACATAAAGAAAAAATAAATATACAATTTTCACCATCAAAAAATAACAAAATGAACAACAAATCCATCATAAAAATCAATAAATTTTAACCAGCCTAATAAAACAACTTTATACTTTTTTATTATATTTATTCAAAAATACAATAGCCATAAAACTTTAATTTAGTTGTAAAGAGTCCAATGAAACCACTTTACTATGTTTTAGTATATTTTATTAAAAAAATACACTAAATATTAAAAAACATAAAGTTAAAGAGAACATTCTAATTCATTATAAATTTTATTATTTCTACAAAGTGGAAGGTACGCTTACCTTTTGAAACTAAGAATATACAAAATGTATATCTCTTATTTTACAAGAAAGAAAGTCATAAAATTGGCATGGCTCAATTACCCTTGTGAAAGGGACATATAGGGTTCAACGTAGGATTGTCGCACCTTGTATTTCTTTCCTAGTAACATGAGAAGACAAGGTTACCCAACGTACTATTCTTCTGTTAAGGCAAAGGTAGTTTGTTCATGTTCATGGCCTGGTTATAAACCCTAGACACACAAAAAGACAGTTTTCCAGAACAACAAAATATTCCTTCATGTTTTTTAAGCTTTGACTCTGACCACCTCCATATTTAGAGATCATTCCACCACAATTTCTGCAGTTCATTACTATATATTTGGAGGAAGAGCCAATCCAAATGCTATATATTTGGAGGAAGAGCCAATCCATTGCTATATATTTAGATAAGCCTTCCCTATGCTAAAACACTTACACCAACATTACCAATAGCCAAGTTCATCAGAGTTTACTTAATTTAGAAGAGTGGTTAGATGTTCATGGAAAAGAGAGTTTGCCAACTTGTTCCATAGTTTGCCAACTTTTTCCACCTTGAAATGTTAAGAACTGGTTTGGAAGATCCCTAATAATTTGGTGGGGTTGGCAGGTATTTTTTTCTCCTTCTTCACAGCCCAGGACGAGGTCATACAGCCTGGTCAAGAGTTGTCAAATCAGATTTTAATTGTTAAATCTTAATTAAATAGAGAAAATATTAAAAAGGAAAGATCAAAGAGAATCCCATCGTTTTCTAATAATATCAAATATAAAAGCTACTGGTTAATCAGATCCCTGACTTGATGTGGATGGCACCTGTAAAAACCATGCTTGCCGGCCTGTTTCCATGTACACAAAATCCGAGCTTTGAAATGCATGAGTTGGTACAGCTTTGTATGGAGGAGGACTGAATATATCCACAGTAGCACACTAAGGTGGCCTTCCAAAGAGGCTCGCGAAACAAAAAAGAAGAAAAGATGGGTGGGTGTGTCAGCAGAAAAATGTCTGTTGAGTATGACCCCCAAATGAAACAGAAACTGAAACCAGAGCAGGAGCAGGAGAAACGCAATAGTGTGGCAAGCTCTTCTCAAACCAAGCTGGAGAGTGATGTTTACGGAAAGCAGTCTGGTTCCAAACGTGCCCTTAGTCTTCTCTTCAAAATGGTAAGCAAAATCTGCTCTATAACACTGATGTGCCCTGTTTCTGTGGATATGCCGCTTGTCCATCCATTCATTAGGCCATCCAAACCATAATAGCTGTCCACCTTCTACCACCCAAATGAGTATGTGACTATGTATATGTATGTAGATATTGCCATTTCATCTGGTTCTCAGTAAAAGGATTTTTACAGTTCATTTAGGAATTCCCCACTTTCCAAGCTGTATGCAAATCTGAGTTTCAATCTAAACTGTATTCTTAGATGTGGTGTGGACTGTGGAGTCAATGCTGTTTTAGCAGATAGTAGTGCAAATATGTTTTTCAGACTTCACTGATTGAGTTAAACCCAAACTTGCACATTAATTTATTGTCTGAAGTTAAGCTTTACTGATTGTCATATCTAGAAATCAGCACTGAAAGATGATTTTGTCGAGTCATCTAGAACTCGAATTAATCCAAGTTGTCTGTTATATTCTGATACACCCTTGTCCTTTGTGTATGAAACGTTTTGAATCTGGGCTAGTAAGACCCAGAGCTGAAATATTAGCCCAATCTAGAAAATTTATTCAGCAGAGGGGATAAGCACCGGTTTCCAAATCCTAAGCAGGTCGGATGAACCCACCTGCTAACATTAAAGTTCAATAAATTCCGCACTTGCTAGCTGAATCTGTAGATTTGGTATCCACAAGTGTTTTTAACAAGTTGATCCCACAGTCTGGGTTTCTTGCTTATCACTATTCTTGGCCCCTACTCAATTTTTTTTTGTTAATGACCCTTTCTTTATACACTTTTTTCATTACCAGTAAATGATAATTAGGCATCAGAAAGAATCAAGTCCTTGTTTGTTCTCAAAATCTAAATATTTATTCAATTCCTGAACTTTACCTGATTTTGATAAAGATGCAGTTTTCTGTGGTATGAATTTGCATATGGCATCTTTTTCTGCAGTACATGACTTGTTCCATGTGTTTTCTCTATGGGCTTAGCTGCAACTTGTAAAGTATGATTTGTCTGTATTGTATCTCGTACAAAATCTTCATATCTATTTCTGAAAGTCCTCAATGAAAGCAAGGATAAAAACTGCAACCTCTATAAAAGGTGCAATTTCTGTTTTTCAACATGATGTTTCCTTTTGAAGTCTATTTATGCCAGAATCACTTGCAACATGCAATAACAATGCTTAAAACTGCAAAGTTTCTGACTTTAGTTCATGTACTCCATTTACAGGAAGAAGATGAACAGAGTGATTTGTTGCAGAAGCAGGGCATTGAAGAAAAGGACACCATACAGAAATATGAAGCTATAAACCCATCTGTGAATGCTGTAAAGTCTGAAAAGCAGGAGAATTCGAGGGAATGTGAAGTCCAAAATGTGGTTATTCAAGATGTGGAACCTGGTGTTTCCCAACCAAGTTTACAACAACTGGCTAAAGACCTTGTCAAGCTTGAAACTTCTACTGCAGCTTCAAATGTTTCAAGCACAAATGAAATGTCTCATGTCCAAACTGAAAACATGAATATAAATGAGCCAAATTTGTTTACTACTACTGTACAGGTTGGAAGTGTGAGTGTCGTAGAAAATGTTACAGGGGTTGAAACCTGTATAACTGATGATGGGAATGGAATCCATGAAAAGATAGATGAGGCAGGCCCTGTAACAGAAGATGCTTCCTCCTTCAAAGATGAAGATGTGAATGAAAATAATGGGAACTCTCTAAAATCTGGAACAGATTTGCCATTTGTTGAGGTTAAGAACACTTCTGCTCATAAAGAAGGTAAGAATTCTGATGCCAACATTCAAAATAGTAATGAAGGCACAAGTAAGGATTCTGATGCCTACATACAATCTAGTCAGGTCCCTCAAGTTAAATTGACTTCAGCTAATGAACATCATAAGACAGATGCTGAAAATAGACCTTTGAGTGCCACTTTACCCGCTGGGGAAAATTGTGCTCTTGACACAAATACTAAAAACACAGTTGTGGGAAACTGTGCTTCTGATAATGCCCAAGTTGAAAGTCTGGTTGCCGAGCATAAGCAAAGTTTCAACAATGTTCAAGATGCATGTTCGGATGTGATGATGCCAATCAGTTGCTCTGTACAGGATACCTCTACCGTGACTGAAAATATAGATGAACTACCTGTCGAAAACCATCACAACAATTCACTCTTGGTGAAAACAGAAGAGAACATTTTAGAGAACTTGGAGGCAACAGAAATTCAATCGAATATGGCTATCCTGGCTGATGGTTCCCAAGAACAGGCCTCTAGTTGGAGTGGAAATGCCAATTTGAAACCTAATGGTGACAGCCAAAGCAATTTTGTCATTACTGAGACAGAAGAAAAAACTATAGACAGCAAGGAAGAACCAGTAGGTGAACCTATGGTTTCCACAGTTTCAACCCATAGTCCTATGTCTTCAGTTTTTGAAGCATCTACGGTGCCTGAAAAGGAGCTTGAAGAAAAATCAATGGAAGAACATGAAACATTTAAGGTGGTTGGAGAGGGTGAAAACCAGATGGAAAACAAAGAAATAGAGGCTCCAGAAGAACAAGTTAGAGAGATGAAAGCGAATTGTCAAGTTGATCATTCTGAAATTAAAGCAGTGTCTCAAAAATCAAATGTCGACAAGAATGTAAACCAGGATAGTGAAATTCTTGGAAAAGATATAGGTCCTTCAAAAATGAATCAGGAAAGATTGTCAGATAGTAATCTGCTTGTTCTTGAGAGTGTCCCTAAAGAAAATGGTGGAGCATCTCCAACAAAGTTAGTAAAAGAGCTTGCAGAAAATGGCAATGCTTTCGCTGGGGAGAACATGGAAAGTCCATCAGTTAGCAACACTCTGTCTGCCAAACAAGATTCCCAGTCTAAAGACATTGCAGATAATTATGGAACACAGGTTAAATCTCCTGAAGCAAAGCAAGAATGATGAGTGCTCAATAATTTTTCAATGGGCTAAGTTTTTTTCTACAAGGTTCTACTCTAAGCTTCCTTATACAGTTCTGTCAGCAACTGAATTTAATGTTTGAATTTATTGAACACAGTTTTCAAGTTGAAAGAGACTAGAGAGCATAAAGTCTTCGTTTTGGTGCTGTATCAAACTAGTTTTAAGCTTAGAAGCCTAAAGCCTAGACGAGGAGAGCTTTAGACTTTTATATTGTGATGTCTTTATCACAGGTTAGTTTTTCATGCCAATTTTGTTTGGGGATAATGAAATGATACCCACTTTTGTCTAGTCTGGTTGGAAATGTGCAAAATCTGTAATATTCAAGCTGGATGTATAGTGTGATGATTTACAATTTTGCAGAATGCCATGCAAATTGTATGAACAGTATGTAAAAGTATATGTTTGGCAATGTAGTTATCTATTTGGTGTACTATTTGGTGTACTATCATCTTATTGTATGTTTGATTTTCAATCAACATAAGTTATCACATGTTTGTGGTAATCATATTTACTTGTTTTCAGTTGTATGGTCTAATTGGACTGTAAAGATTTTGTAGGTATATATTGAATATTTTATTTGAGCATAAAAGGTCAACTATCTATGCATCTTTTTTCATGATACTGTTGTAATGGTTGTAATGGTGAAATTTGCATACCCATACCATTTCCCATTTAGTTTTGTGCTTATTTTGAGGTAATGTCTCAATACATGTAAATAATGATAAATGATGCAATATTGTGTGAAGTTGACCTCATTCCCCTAGCCTCTTTATGTATTGATACATACACATATTCATAGTCATTTAACCCTACCCTTTCCATTCACACATGCTCTTATACTTGTCTTATCCTCTTGCTTTTCACACCTATACATGCAACTACCTCTATTTAGCCATTTATCACATAAACTTTACCATTATTCCATCTTAAGACAAGTCCACGAATGCATGGGTGACCTCACGGCTACGAATTTGCCCCTTTCCAATTTAAAATTGTCTAACTAGCCCCCTTCATAGTTCTAACTTAAGCCAACTAAAACACACTTTTGGCATGATTTGATGATATGTGCTAGGATTTAAAGACATTCAATATATTCATTCTAATCATCCTAGTCGATTTGGTGCAATAAAAAGAGTAAATAATCTACATCTTAGGTGTTCTATTGATTTTTGATATTTTTCAATTTCAAGAGGTTGATCAAGGTGCAATGCCTTCATAGCTTTGTCATGCAATAACCCTACTAGGGTTTTTATCAATACCACTAGTCCCCAATTTTTAGTAAAGATAAAGTAGATAATAATACATTAGATGAAGTTGCATGATAGAACCCTTCGATTGCCAAAATGAATTTGGTGCACAAGTACACAACTATGTCGCAAATCTATGTCAACTTAGAAGATCTAGTGTAAAGTTCAAAGTAGTTACACTAACAGAAAGGACTTTCAAGGTTTAACAATATACAAAATCTTTAACCTTGTTTATTAGTATCTTTCTTTAATTATTGAGCTAAGTACCACTCCCTTTCACATTTAATTTCATTCAATATTCAGTCACCTAACACATATTTATCTAGGTTGATATATGCTTAGTTTATGCATTTTATTGGTTTAGCATTGGTAACCATTAAGGAATCTTTATTTTCCTATTTCATTTTGGTAAACTTGTTTGATCCTACACACCCCAACCTTCTTTCTAGGGTTCTATATTAGGGGTTTTAGATCTACATTTTTTTGAAACTACATATTTTTTTAGATCTCATCTTTTATACTTGTGTGCTTTATTGTGATATCATTTTCATGCACCCTACCAAACCTTATCTACCACACTAAGGTTTCATTTTCAGATTTTATTTACTACTAGTTTTTTTAATTTTTCAATATAAAACTAGACATTTAAGCTTTTATTTACTATCTTTTGTTTATGCCATGTAGGAGTCCCTCCAAACCCTAGCATGGCCCAAACAAATAAAAATTAAGTCCATTTTGATGCTCATAATGAGAACAATGAGGACTATGATCATGATGCTCATGTGGATAATCAAGATTTTTCAAATGAGTTGGCTACTTTGACTAATGCTAAGAATCCTTAGACAACTAGTGGATATGTTTCATGATATGTTCACATGTAAACCATACACACATGAAGTTTTGTAAGCATATTTGCATAAATTTATTTCTTCTATTATGATTAGTGAATATATTCCCACCTCTACCATGGATCCCTCTTGTATCATTACTCCTTCAATTGCCACTACTCACCCTCATAGTACCATGTGAAAGGTGGAAAAGAATGTGTTTTACGGTTAAGTCTAACCTATACAACATAAATCAAACACTAAGAAAGCAACATTTACCACAAATGAAGTTGATCATTAAGGTGAAATTACCCACATGTAGAAACAACATGAAATGTGTGATAAATAAATTGTATTAACTCCTTTACCTTTTCACCTTAAGTGTGCAATTAAATTTAATCAAATTACTTTCCTTTTTATAGAAATGAAATATAAAGAGAACGAGATGCTTTAAATTCAAACTAGCGCTAGTGCTTTGTTTTACAAAAAATAAACTATTTAAGATTTGATTTAGATTAAGCTAAAAAGGAAAATTGCTGAAAAAGAAGTTAGAAAGAACATCCTTGATTCAATGTTTGATGTTTTTTATGCTAAACCATTAATGCAAGAGGCAAACTATTACAAAACAGCGATCTAAATAGGATTTAGATATAGAGACAATACCACAAATGGGGTAGAATATTGTGAGTTGCAAACATGTCTAGTGATTGTATAGATGCTAAATCTTTTGTGTAGGAATGCATCAAGTCGAAACAATTTACTATGGTTGCAAATTTTGAAACTAATTCTTTAATAAACAAGATTCTAAATTTTTAGGTGCTTATAGGATTATAAAAAATGTTATTATCACCTATTCTAGTCCTTCAACCCCATGTGCAACCAAGTCTGAGAATAATATTTGTGTGCACTTATCCTAGGTGCCCTGTTCTATGAAGGTGAGATACACAATAATAATATCCTTTGTAAAAATAAAAAGGGATTTTATTATGTTTGGAAGAGGAAATAGGATGTGGTTGTGCTATAGATTATCCATAGGTAAATAAATAACAATAGAAGCTTTCAAGACCATAAAAGGGAGTTGAAAAGAATGCATAGGAAATAACATGAAAGAAGCTATAATAAAATTTTTGGGGAAAAAATTATTGGAAATGGATAAGAAGAAGCTTTCTTCTTCTACCTACAAGAAAAGGGAAACAACCTAAGCATGAGAATTTGAAACAACATTACTAGAAACCTATGTGAGAGGAAACATGTGAGGAAGACTCTAGAACAATACATTGGTTGGTTGCAAGGAAGCTTCAAAGATGATAACTTACAAGTATTGCTACAAAGAAAGCAAAAGGACTTATGAGATATAAACTTTCAAAAACTCTCATAGCAAATCTTCAAGAATAAAATAATTGTTTTAGAATAATGTTGACTAATTCCTATAGTGTTCATGGATGAATTACAAAATGATAAATTATTCCCTAATTATTTATTGCTTGGTGAAGAGTGGAAAAGTAGACTCTACTTTATGTAAGTGATTTTTTTCAAGATTACTAACCTTTTACTTATGATGATGTTAAAACTAAGTTACTTAAACTAATTGAGACTTAAGTAAAAGGAAGGTAATGTTAGAGTAAAAGGTATTTGCTAATTATTTATTTATTTATTTATTTATTAGGTCCCTTTTCCTCTAATTACTTAAGCTTACTTAGGTCATGTTATTTTTATGTCTCATGTCATAGGATGAGGACACATGCCATGATTTTGTTTTATCC
>VDFB02060650.1:0-125935 GCA_007258455.2 Sequoia sempervirens
CATCTTGAAATACTATAAAATCACATTTTGTACACCTGTTATCCTAGATATAACACCAATTCTGCACAGGGAGTCTTACTCCACTATCTTGTGTACACAATTTCATTCTTTTAGTCCACTTCACCTCATTCTTATACAGGATTAAATGACACAATAAAGAATATTTCCTAAAAGTAATAGGGGCCTTGGCTTCCCTAACTTGCAACAAACCCTCATGTATTTTTTCCTCAATTATGGATGCAAAATCAAACTCTACATTTGACTCGGAATGTTGAATTATCATAGCCATTCTCATCAAACTTATTGTTAAATGCTCCTTTGCATCTATCCCCAAGACTTGACACAATGCATAATAGGTATTCTTGAAATAAACCTAAAATTTTGAGGCTTGGAAAGGTTCCCTTCTAGAGGAAGAGATAAAGAGTTTTCTGTTATCATCACCCCTCTTCATGTGTAGGGGGAGCTCATCACTTCTATATGTCCTCAATATTTTATACTCCTGCTCTAGTTTCACTAAATTCACCTCTGTTACAACTTGTTTATTCAGGTTAAAACACTTTATAATGTCATCTCTTGTAACATCAACTAAGAACCCACCATTTGGAAGCCTAACAGTTTTGGTTGAGGCATGGTAACTATTGGAAAGGGCTTTGATTAGCTCAATATCAATGAAACATTAGGGAAACTTAACTTAGCCAAATCTAGGGTCCATGGGTTTGATGACGAAACCTTCTTGTTCCTTTTCTGATAGAAGTACCAATAGAGGTTCCAACCCAACTGAGGTATAATGGGGTCCCTACAACCTTGAGCTAAGTCTCTGAAAAATTTCTTAGGTCCCTTGTCTATTAAATCAGGCAACAAGGAAAGCAACAGGGATTGCAATGATGGTTTATTGGGTTTTTCCTCATCCTTTTTAATTCCTACTTCACTCTTCTTTGGTGCCATTTTATGAAATTCATAGAAGATGATGAGAAAAACTTACCTGGGAATTGAACTCACCTCGAAGAATTCCTTTTACTCTTACAATTTGAGCTTTTCTACAACTTGGTTTTAGCTGTAATGAATGAAAAATATTAACTTATTTTGTGTATTTTAACACCAAAATGCATTTACTCTTGACTCATAAATTTGCACAATTCAAATCTTTGTATCATGCTTAATTTTATATTTTGATGTTGACTGATGCGATTGGTATGTTTTAAATGACCCAACGACTTAGTTACCGAATTACCTCGTGTCACTTTTTACTCCCCTATAGTACCGCAATATATATTTAGTATCCTTCTCTAATGTACTACTCTACCGCAGGCTACCTTTTTCTCCCCTGCGGTACTGTGGTGCCTCCTTAGTACCTATCCTCACTGTACCGCTCTATCGTAGGCTATGTCTTGACCCCATAAGGTATAGTGGTATAGTGTATATAGTAGTAGTTTCTCTCACCGTCATACCCCAAGCTACTTGGGGATGATCTACGGTAGGGAGGTATGGTGGCCAATGTGATAGCGGTAACGCGGTAAAGGGTAAAAATGACCTTGAAAGGTGATAATGTGATTTATTATGAAAATAAGAATGGGAATTTTGGATCTCAAATGATAAAATACTTAGAATTTTTTATGAAAATTCTAGTTCCAACAGTGGCTCTAGTTGGGGATGAATGATTTATCAATCATTGCAAGAATCCAAAATATCTCTGGGTACAGACCAGGTGTCCCATTCATATGGTTTTGAAAAGATGGAATTGTGGTGAGGATGGAATGAAGTTGGATGTGGAGGTGAAAATGATGGAAATGGAAAGGATCCTATACTACTGTAGATGGAAAGAAATTTTGTTTTTAATGAGGGAATTCTAGGATTGTCTATGTACTAGAAAGTCATAGTCCCTTTTTGATTCCCTAAACTACTATGCATGGAAAGAGATTATTTTAAGAGGTTTGTCAATATTTTTCCATGCACTGGAAATACTTAATACTATGGCATTCTTCAAGAAAAGAAATGCTTTAGAAATTTCCCATGTACTGGAAATTCTTGTTCTTCACCTGACATGTTTTGCAAATAATAAGAGTCCTCCCCTCCTTTTCCAATGATAACAAAGGGACCTAACCAAAAGGCTTCAAATTTTCCATGCTTTCCCTTTTCCTAACATCTAGCATTCCACATTAGTACCAAATAATTCACCTCAAATTTTCTATCTTTGGCTTTCTTATCAAAAAGATATTTCATTTGTGATTGCAACTTCACATTTTTCTTTTGGGCCATTCTCCTTATTTCATTGAGTTCTACAATCTGCTCCATTCTTTCCTCCATTGGTTCTGGAATATCTAAATTTTCCTGAAGGATGAAATTGTAAACTGGTAAAAGGTTTTGCAATGGCATCCTAGCTTGTGTTCCATACACTAGTTCAAATGGAGACTTTCCAATCACCTTCTTTGCAGTAATCCTATCTTCCCATACAACCATTCTCAACTTTGAGTCCCATGCCTTCTTGTTCCCATCTAACATCCTTCTTATGATTTTCAAAAACTTTTATTACTAGATTTCACCTGGTCGTTTGCTTGTGGGTGGTAAGGGGCAACATAAGAAACAATAATGCCATATGCGTTGCATAAATTTTTGAATTCATTAGACCTAAAATACATCCCATTGTTTGTGATCAACCTTACTAGTGTGCCAAATATAGTTATGATATTCTCCATCAAAAAATTTATTACCACCTTGCTTCTTGCTTGTTTAGTTGGGATTGCCTCCACCCATTTAGTGAAATTATCAATTGCCACTAATATCCATTTATGTCCCCCACTTGATTTTTCCTGTATTTCCCCAATAAAATCAATTCCCCATTGATGGAAAGGGGCTTCTACTTGTAAAGGTCTAAGCGGTAAGGCTCCTTGATATTTCATCTTTCCTGATAATTTCTAACAAGCTTCACACCTCCTTACATATAAAAAAAGATTCATTGAAAACCTTAGGCCAATAATGGTATACCTTGAGAATCTTATGTGCAGTAGTTTTGGTAGAGTAATGACCTCCACACACTCCTTCATGCATATCCCTCAAGACATTTTCTCCCTGTGATTCATCTAGACACAATAATAACACTCCATCCCTATTTTTCCAAAATAGATCCCCTTCTATGAATACATACTTGGATGCCTGCAACTTTAGAGTTCTCCTCTGATTATCATTCAATCCTTCAAGGCACTTCATGTGTCTGAGATAATACACTATGTTTGTGTAACAAGGAGTATGTTCAATGCTTGATACTGTACCATCCTCATTTTCTACATTACATATTTGGTTAGCTTCAATGTTTGCTTCTGCCATTAGTTTGGCTAGACCCTATCCCCTTACTAACTTGGTAATCTGAATTTCCATATTAAATTCTTGGATCTTATTGATCCATCTACACCTCTTTCCTATTACCTCTATCTATATCAAGATATCTTTCACAACTGCATGTGGTACATATGCAATTACTTTGGCTCCAACTAAATATGGTCTAAAATATTTTGTTGCTTTGACCAATGCATAAGCTTGTTTCTCCATAATATCATACTTTAATTCTAACCCATGTAGTGATTTTCTAAAGAAGGATATAGGTTGCTCATAACCTTCATCATATTTTTGTAACATAACAGTTGCTATGGTGTGGAATGAGGCAAATGAGAATATTTGGAAAGGTTTGGTAAAATCAAGAGATTTTAAAATAGGGGCTTCTTTGATGGATTTCTTGATGGATATAAAAGCTTCCAGGGCTTCTGTATTCCAATCTATTTTTTCTCCCTTCTTCAACATTTTGGATATAGGTTTAATAATTTCAGCAAAATTTGACACAAATATCCTAGCAAAGTTAATTTTTCCAAAAAATGATTGAATGGATTTGAGAGTTTTGGGGATGGGGATTTTTTCTATGGCTTCTACTCTTGCAGGGTCTATTCTAATTCCTTCTTTTGATACAATATGCCCCAAAATCTTACCCTCTGTGATAGTAAAGTGACATTTCTTAGGATTGAGACTAATACCATATTCCAAAGCCCTGATGAATATTTTCTCCAAGTGTTCTACATGGTCTTCTACCCTTTTGGAATAAGTAGTGAGGTCATCCTGGTACACTACTATTATAGCATTGATTAAATTTGCAAATGCTACATCCATGGCCCTTTGGAAAGTTTCCCCTGCATTTGTGAGACCGAATGGCATTCTCACATAGACATATGTCCCCCATGGCGTAGTAAAAGTTGTCTTGAATTGCTCAGACTCTTTAGCTTTGACCTAATTATACCTAGAAAATCCATCCATCATTGACAACAATTCACATCATGTTACTCTATGCAATTCAACTTCCATATTTGGGAGAGGGTAATTATCTTTAAGGGAGGCAAAATTTAAATTTTTGAAGTCTACACAGTCTAATATCCCCATTTTTCTTTCTTACTAGGACCAAATTTGAGACCCATGTTGAATGTCTAATGGGCTTGATAATACCTCCTTCTCTAAGCTTTGTCAGCTCCTCTTGCATTTTAGGCTCCAAAGTTGGATTTATGGGTCTCTATTTTTTCCTGAATGGTTTTGCACCTATTTTTAATGGAATCTCATGTTGGAATAGATCTTCTCTATATGCTTTAAGATCCTCATAAAACCAGGCGAAAATGTGCTTGTATTTTCTTAACAATGCAATCAACATTTTTCTAATTGTTGGACTTAGCTTCTTTCCAATGCAAACTCTTTTTGGTGCTAATTCAGTCCCCAGATTGATTTTCTCAACATCCTCTCTCTTTACTAGCATTTTCTTCATGAGAGCACGGTCATTTCCATCATATACCCTTTCTAGTGCCACAAGTCCTTTGGGAAGTTTGTTGGTTTTAAGCTACAAAACCTCTTTTCCAAATACAGTTTGTTTGCCATCTACTTCCTCAACAAATGAATTAAAGTCAATCTCTTGAGCTTCATATTGGTCCGTGCAATGGAGAAACTTTATGAGATCAATTTCATCATTGAAAACTTTCCAACTATAGATATTATCAGGGACAATAGGCCTTGTTTTGAGTTCAACTTGAGATACTCCAACTAGGGTGATATCATCTCTTTTTAGGGCTATATTGGCTAGTAAATCTGCCATCAAGTTCTTGGACCTGTCAATCCACTCAATAGAAAAAGCATCAAATAATTCAATTACATCCCACACAACATTTCTATATTGTTTTAACCTTTTTTTTCACAGTATACTTTGACCTGACTTGTGAAATGACCAACTTAGAGTCCAAGAACACTCAGTAGTTTGATCTTGTGTTTGACAACCATATTTAAACCAATTAGTAGGGCTTCATACTCTGCTATATTATTTGTACATTCAAACAATAGTAAAAATGAATACTTGAATGTAGTACCTTCAAGTGAGATAAATACTACCCCTGCTCCATTGCCTTCCTGACTACATGCTCCATCAAAATACATCTTCCATATGCCATGTTGATCTTTAGAAACATGCTTATCAATTGGGTCAGTATTTACTAATTTAGGATGGGAAGGTTCTATCCTAAAACACCCTAAATCCACATCGCAAAAGCAATTTAGATGCTCTTGAGAAACATAATCCATAATCTAATTCATCCTTGGCTGTCTATATAACTTGACCTCTTCACCATTGACTGGTATTGTAGCATAGGACAAGTCAAACTGTACATTCCCTCCAACTGTTGCAGTCCATTGTCTTGATAAAAGCATCCCAAAATGAGGAGGTGTATCAATCACAGTTATATCAATATTATAAGTTGCTTGTGGATAATCAACCAACTTCACCATTACATCTTTCATAATTCCTATCATTGGGACATGCCTACTATTCATAGCATAGCATTTTCCACCAATAGTGTCTACCCACATGCCCAATTGTTTCATGACCCCTACTAGCATGATGTTGATAGCAACACTTGAGTCTATTATACAATTCCTTACCAGCTTATTATTTATGAGTAGTTTAGTAAAGAATGGATCAACTTGTAGAGGAATTATCAATGTATCACCTAAACAAACCTCAGGAACTTTTACCTTTTCCTGCTCGTTAGTGATCTTGGTGGTCGCCTTGTTTTCAGAGTTATGCTTTTATCATTTCCATTAGATATTAATTGAATAGCATTGTCCCTATACTCTTTTATCTTCATCATTTCTAATAATGGCACAAACATTTTTACCTGAGACAAGGCCTGGGTGAAGTCAAAAGATGTATTTTTTGTTTTGGTTGTCTTCTTTTGCTCCAATGGCTCTTTTTTGTTCCCCTCTTTCTCTCTTTTGTTTGTGTCATTAGGATTTTGTTTATCTTTATGTAACTCTTTGTTTCCTTCTTTCTAAACATTTTTTTGCTCATTCTTATCAGGCTGCTTATTTTTTGTCCTTTTTGGTACTCCCTGCAATGCTCCTTTATCTTTCACAAATATCCCTCTTATAACACCTTCATCTTCATTTATTGTTTTGTTTCTTAATCGATATTTTCTTTTTCCCTATTCTACTATAGCAATGGTTAATTTCTTAATCTCTTCTTTAGTTGGCCTTCTTACACTGCATTTACTTGACTAAGATGGTGCACTAAGAGGACATTGTTCATCACTACTTTCTTCATAATCAGAAAATACTTGTTGTCCTACCATATGAACATTGTATCTCTGGTTATCAACATCATATTCATAGCCTTCTTCTTCTAAAGATGAATATACCTACTCAATGGGATGGAGGGTGTGGGAATTCAAATAGATTGTGTGATCCTCTTCGTCATTGTCTATTGTTATCTCCTCTTCTTGCAGATTTGACACCAAGGATTATTATTAACCATGTATGCTCCCCTCTTCTTTAAAGGATCGAGAGTCTCCTTATTTTTAGGCCTCTCCATCACAGGCTTTCCATCCTTCTAGTTTGTATTATATGGCATATCATGCAACCTCGGTTTTTCATTTCTATATGTATTATCTTGCCTATTCAGAGGGTTATTAACATTTTGGGGAACCCTAAGACTGTCTCTCTTACCAATCAACCCAATAGCCTTCCTATTTTTTTCAATGGTCAATGCTATTTTTTGTGCTTCAACTAGATTTCTAGGGCACCTATTTCTAAGCTCATATCCTGTCTTTGGATCAAAAGCTTTTAGATAAATACTTAATGTTGCAGGGTCTTCCAATTTGGATCCAGGTGGTATCTTATTATGCATTTTGGAGAATCTTTGGTTGAAGTCATAAACTGGCTCATTATGATATTTCTGGATACTTATCAATTTATGCAAGGAAAACTCTGGTGCACATTGATTCCCATACTGTTCAAGGAACTGACCATAAAACTCTTGAATGGAAGCAATAGAAGTTGTTGGTAAACTGTTAAACCAATCTCTAGCTTCTTTAGTTAGTGACATCATAAATAGCCTCATCTGTACATCTTCATACTGCATATTCGGATCTTGAATAAAAGCATTAAAATTCCTTAAGTTTCCTTAGTTGTGACTACACTACTTCCTGTAAATTTTGGGACAAGACATCTCCAACTACTATCCATAGGGTAATGATATATTTGGAATCCTGCTAAGTCAAATTGTCTAATCATATTTGTGTAGTGCTGAGGAGGTGGGTTCTAAGGATGTTGATATTGGTATAATAGATTATTGTATTATGCATGGGGTGGTGGCATATATTGTTGGCCAGGGGGTGGTTGAGCATTTGGGTGTTGTGATGAATTTTTAGGTGGAGCATTTGATGGTTTGTATTGATTCCCAGATGGATTTTGCGGTGCTTTTGGTGGATTTGAAGGTCCTACATTATTATTCTATTTCCTGTGAGGTGGTATATGTTCAGGGAGGTTAGCTATCTGAGCATCAAATTGGGCTCTTTGTAGCTTCAAATCCTAGAGCTATTTTATCACTTAGAGCCTCTATTCATATTCTACTTTCTTTCTTTCTATATACACCTAAAAATGGTCACATCACATAGTCTGGTAATTAATTAAATATTTTTACTATTTAATTAAATCTCTGAGTTCAATCTACGTATAAATAAATCCAAATAATTTATTTATATTGTTCATTCTTTCATTTCGATTAAATAAATAAGTTTATTTAATCATCTTTTCTTATTCATTTCTCAATTAATTAAATAAACATTACGATTTATTTATATTAATTATCATTTAATCTTGGCTTGAATATTTTATTCAAATAAAGATTAAGTATTCTAATATTCTTCTAATATCCATTCACCATTAAATATTCTAAATATTTAATTAAATTCTTCTAATATTCATTCACAATTAAATATTCCAAAATATTTAATTAATTATTCTAAAGTCACATCACAATTAAATATTCTAAAATATTTAATTAAATCTTCTATAGTCCTAAAATCAAAAATCAAACTCACATAAATGAAATTAAATAAATTTATTTATTTAATTAATTTGGGGATTATCTTCAACAACCGTGAAACAAACTTCTAAAACAAAAAAATTAAATTTCTCTGTTCCTGTGCAAGCTTGTTCCCGTGGGTTGAAGACAAGGCTCCATTCTTCTCTCCAACCTCCCAACATTTTCCATCTTCCTCTCAACCTCTCCATCTCTCACCATTCAAATTTACCAGACAATCTCACAACCATTGATCTTTGCCAGCCAGGCTCTTACCTACAAAAAGCTATAAAAAGGACTACCAAGTCTTTGAAATGATAGAGAAGCTTTCATACAAGAAAACTATAGCCAAATTGCAATAGCATAGCCTTCTAGTATTCACAACATTCTAGTATTATAGCATAGCATATAATCATTTCATATCATGGCCTATTCACTTCATATCATAGCATCCACAATTCACAACCCCTGTGCATAATCCACAGCCCCTGTGCATATCCGTATCAGTATTTTCACTCCACCAGCATATATGATAGAGAATCACTTTCCTTTGCACACTCGTTCTGTAGGTTGCCATTCAGAGAAGCCTTTCTTACACAATCTGAGAGCAGCAGCTTCAAACAAATCCCTGGAGATAGAGGAAAATGGAACGACTCTGAAGAAGCTCTGTTTGTTTCCTTTGAATTCAAATTATTTGCTTTTCTTCACTTTAATGTTTCATTTGTTTTTTTTTATTATTTTACTTTGATACTAACGTATTAATTCTGCACATTTTTGGCACCCACCGTGGGGCTCTTGCCCCAATTTTAACATTTTATTGTAGATTTTCCTGGCAGGTTACTGCCAAAAACAACAGATTAGCACAATAAACACGCTTCAAAAAAATTCATACCCAGTTTAGTGCCCTTGAAGCATCTTGCAGCACCCTTAAAGCATCCTCCAGTGCCCTTGAAGCATCCTGCAGCGTCCGTGAAGCATCTTGCAATGCCCATAAATAATTCTGCAGTGCCCTTGAAGCATCCTGCAGTGCCCTTGAAGCATCCTGCAGTGCCCATAATGCATTCTGCAGCGCCCATGAAACATCTTGCAGCGCCCGTAAAGCATCCTGCAGTGCCCATGATGTCTATTATAGCGTACTTTTGAAAAGGCTACAAATTGTAAATTGTAATTTAAATACAGCTTGACTGAATTCAATGCGACCGCGAATAGTAAAATTTTTGAAAGAATTAAGCAATCCTAGGGTAATCACATAATTAAAAATGAAGCAATCCTAGGGTAGTCACATAAATTAAAATCAACCAATCCTAGGATAGTCACTTCACTTTTAATTTTGGGCTAAAAAGAACTCCATGTTTTTGTGAAGCAACATCTTCACCTAGCATAGCAAATCTTTATTTGGGCTTAAAATTGAATCTTTGTTTGCTTTGTTTTAAACAGTGATAGGCCTATGCTCTCCCCTTAACTGAGTGATCAAAATGCCAAACTCATCTATTTCATTTCATGCAATTTCCAATTTTTATAATACCTTTTAGAGAGCCTGCTCTTGTGGGAAAAAGTACTCACCCAAGAGGAACGACTCAAGTGGGTTCAAGCCAAAGCCAGGCTATTCCACCCCACTATAAAATTTAAAGCAAAATTGGGGAAACCATCTTTTGATGGTAGTGTGCAAGATAACCATCCCCAAAGCCTTTGTTTTAAAGGTAGGGAGGTCTCTCGAGGGAGTATATCATTTGCCGCACCGAACAGAAATTCTTACTACGAACTTAGTGGAGTATCTAACCGAAGTCAGTTTTTGAACATCATAATAATCACAGTGTAGGGGAGGGAAGAATCTACCCCCAAGATACTCACCATATAACTGCCAAGGACTGTTTGCTCAGGGGATCTGGTATCCACTTCCATCACTTTGAGTACGCACCTGGAAAAGACAAAAACACGGGCGCCCTTTCGGGGGTGACACAGCTTGTGTGAGTCGACGCAATTCTAAGATGTGGGTTGTTGATTACTATGATGACCTACTTGAGTACTAAGAGTGAGTCTGCTTGAACTATCTGTCATGTGTAAAACCTGTGAAAACAATTTTTGACAAAAATTTTGGTCATACACTTAATGTTTAAAGACAACTATTCTATAACTTGCTTGATGTTTTTTCAAAACATTAATTCAGTAAAGATCATCCAAAACTCACAATTACATTGCTTACACTTATCATTTTTCGAGACTAGGATCAAATCTCAAAAAAGTGCATCTTTTCAAACAAGTTTTTTTGATTATTGGTTCAACTTCCCCAACAGGATTCTGATATCCTTTCATCTTGGAAGCCACAATCAAGAATTTGAAACATCATTTGATCATATCATAAGATTTTCATCTTATCAGATCAAGACATCATCATTTTTACACTTATAAACCTGTGATCTAAGTCTAGAAGAACATTTCAAAAGCATATGCCTGTTGTCCACTTTACAACATGGGTGATAGGGAAGAAAATCCTTTTCATAGGTTTCATACTGGGAATAGTTCAAATGATGAAATAACCGATGAAATGATTCAAGAAGCTAAATAGGATCCATAGTTTCACATAATTTTGGACAAGATCTTAGAGCGAGATAAAGAAGGCTACTTTCTTTTTTTAGCAAACCAAGGTACCAAATTTCCCTCTAACTACAATATGGAGAAAATTAAGGAAGATCCTGAAAAGACTAAAACTCCATCAAATGATATTAGTAGTTTTCCCCAACAAATCAGAGCATTCCAAAGGCAAATCAAGGAAATACAAGGGGGCACAACTACAAAGTCCTTTGATAGAAATATGAATGTAACCTCTTCTCCTCCAAAAGCAACATCATCCAAATTCAATGTTTTTGAATTTTTGCAAAGGTTACATGAGAATCCTAAATCTAATCCATCAAATAAAATTGACCAATCCTATCATGTCATGCATTTATCTTCATCCCCCATAATTCAAAATGATCCTCACGATTCTTTCACTCAAGATAACGATTCCATTCAATCACCTTCTTCTATCATGTCCTTTACATCCAATGATTCATTTCAATCTACACATCTCAATCAAAACATTCTACAAACCCTTCCTATCTTTGATCAAGATCCCATCTCTCAAGAACCATATGATGATCCTCTCCTTTCATTATTCACCCATGATAATCCTCTTCCATCTCAAGAACAAAATGTTCTTCCAAGTTCTCCTTCCACATCATCTAATCAATCCATACCATCCCATGATTCTATTGCATCACAAGAGCATGATAGTTCTTTCGTCCTATCTAATGATGTCTTACTAATTGATGATCAAGATATGATTTCTATAAAATCTCATGATTCCCTTCCTCATCAAGATCAATATATGCTTCCATTCAAGGATACCCTTTCATCTCATGAAGATGATTATCCTTATCATGATCAAGATATGCCTTTCATACCACTTCATAATCCTTTTCCAAGTCAAGATCAAAACACCCCATCATTCCCATGTCAAGATCCTATCACACCTATTCAAGTTATCCATGAACCCCACACCTATAAATTGGGATCCTCCACCTTTATCCATTTTGGTTTACTTCCAACACCTATCCTCTCATCCATATCATATCCTCCTCAAAATGGACTCGCATCTTGTTTCACAAACAATACATATCCCATTGGTAAACAAATGTGTCAAAGTATGAATTACAAAGGAAAAGGTTTAGGCCTTCATGAGCAAGGTATCCTAGAACCCCTTTTTGTCCAAGCACATCCATATTCTCATGGCCTTGGTTATACACCTTGTGCTCAACCTCGGTATCCTAGTCCATCAAACTCTCCATCCATCATAGGTCCTTATCCTAGTCCATCAAACTCTCCATCTATCCTAGGTCCTTATCCTAGTTCATCAAACCTTCCATCTATCCTTGGTCCTTATCATCCCAACCCTAGCTCATCAACTCTTCCATCCATATTAGGGTCCCACATTTCTCCATCTCCTATTTCTCAAGAACAACAAAGGAAAACATCCTTGATCGACTTTCAAAATTCTTCCTTCATTAACTCATTCATCATACCTCCATATCGTTCATCTCAATACACTCCTTCCATTGCTCTTGGAAGCAATTTGGGTGCCAAATGTCAAAAGCTTCAATATAAAATTCCACATGTATCAAAGGATCAAAATGTCTCCTCAAAGAGACATGCAAAAATAAAAGAAAATTTGATCCAAAATCAAAAGAAAAATCTAAAAGGCCACAAAGGCTCATCAAAGAAAAAAGGCAATTTTCAAAGACCACAAAAGTCCATAAATCAAAAGGAAAAATGTCAAAGGCCACAAAGGCCCACAAAGCAAAACGCAAAGTCAAAATTCATGTGGATTCCTAAAAGTCTCATAAAAGCAATAAAATCTAAATTGGCATCCAAATTTGCTAATCCAAAAGCTTCCTCCAATTTTCCATCTAATAACCTATCACCTTCCAAATTCATTTTTCCTCCATCACTCCACCGCCCTTCAAGGTGTGTGCCAATGTTGATCTTTCCAACCTTTCCATCTATCCATCAACAGGCCTTCCAACCTCCTATCCATTATCCAACATTCATACCCCATCATTCTCCTTTAATCCAAACTTTTGCATAAGTCCTTAGATTCTTCCATCATATCATTAATCTCCCAACATTTAGGATTCTAATTCCCATTTCCATGGTTTATTAGAGGGATATTTGGTTGTGAAACTTGATGCTTAAGTCCTTCCTCCATCTCCCTATCATCCATTTCCTATCTTCTATATTCCTCTTGCACTCTACACTTAGGGACAAGTTTCATCCATCTTATCATTCATGGTCATTATCCTTTCTATGCTCATTCCTTACATTTCCACCTTTGATCTTGACAAGGTTAAGGATCTTCTTGAACATCATATATCTTATTTTACATCATCCATCCATATCCATCATCTATACAGATCTTTCATATCCATATCATACAATGGGAATCCTTACGTTTCATCATGGCTTGATGAAATTTGTACATATCCATAATATTTAGGTTGTGTTTACGTTGGGGGCAGCAACATAGACTGAACAAGAGAGGGGCATCAAGCATTTTGAACATCATAAACAGACACAAGACGGTTTGCCAAAATGCAACAAACATTGCCGTATCAAATCAATCACAACATGCTTATTCAATGCCAATTGAAATCAAGACAACATGATCCAAAACAAACATCAAAACAAAAACATCAATGTTGATAACCAAAGTTGGATGATCTTAATCTGGATAATGTTTGAAATATTTTAGGCAAGATTTGAATGGTTGTTTGATTTTCTATCATATCTCTGGAGCAATTCAATGATGTACTAAACTAGAAAAGCAAGGAAGGAGTATGATTTTTTTTTGTCTGTTGTTTGCGAGGAAATCATTAGTACTATGCAAATTGGTCGCGAGACATGCTCTACTAAGTATCATTAATGACATTTTGGAATTTGCATGGGAAACGGGTTAACTCTTGTCTATTTATGCAAGCAATACTCAGGTCATCTCGGTTCAATTATACCTAGATGCTTGTATTATCTTGCTATATCAAAAATCATGAAAGCAATACTTTGGTCATCACTAGTGCTAACATACCCTTTGATGTTTGTATTAACTTTCAACATTTCAATGCTCTATGATGATACAAAAAGCACAAATAAGCTCTCAAAATGGCAATATTGTACGAATATCCTGCATGGTTAGTATAGATTGCATTCATTTGCATTTTACATTTATAGATTTTCCCAAAAGCTGGCAAAGTATCAAGTGTTTCATATCTTTTTGAATACATGATTGAGTATATTTTGACATTCACAAAAACATCATTTCATACATTTTTCATACATTTTTGCATTGGAAAATCATACAAAACAAAGCATATATTATAATCAAAACATTCATAAGCATTCATAAATTGTATCATCCATCATATTTATACAATCATTCATCAATAGATTTCACTCATTTCATAAATCATGTATACATATACATCATAAGCATAAAAATTTGAGAAACCATCATATCATAACACATCATACATATATAGAAAATCGAATCACTCATCATAAATCATCGTTGCATTTCATATATCTCAACAATGAATGTCAAAATGTACAAAGATGTCAACTATACATGGTATAAAATCATCAAAAATGAGATCATCTCAGGGTGTATACAAATGTCTCAATAGAGTATCACAAAAACATCATGTACAATGCACTAGGCAGTGCTATCCTCTGATGGTGCTGGTTTGGGACCTATCCCACCTGCACCTGATGGACCTACTCCACCTGTCCCTGATGGCCCTCCTGGAGGTAATGGTTGTGTCACACCCCTGCTGGTAGTCCGAGAGTGACTATGGGTAGACCGAGATTGTGTATAACTCTCCCTCCGCTTAGGTGGCACTGCATCATGATACCTAGTCCTATAGAACTTTGCCTCCCGGGTGGCTCTGGTCACCTCTCATCATATCACCAGGCAAGGTACTCGCTGCTACCCTCTGTAAGCTATCAGCTAGAGTGATGGCCTGCTCTCCCCACTGTCTAGTTGTATCTCTCTTAGCAGTAACTGACGTCAACTATCCCTGAAGCTGTGTAATCAAGGTCTGTGCCTGTGCTAACTGACCCTATAAGCTCTGCACTGTACTCTACAAAGAGGATATTTGACTCATCATCACTGGATCTACTGCAAATGATGGATCTATATGTCTCATCCACGGTCCACCTCTACCACCACCTCTCCCAACGCCTCTACCACCATCACCACCTCCCCCACTCTCCTCATCATCACTATCTCCCTCTGACTCATCATCACTACCTCCACTCTCCTCATCATCATCACCTCCCTCTGAATCATCACCCTCTGAAGTTGTCTCTCTCTATCGTCTCTGACCACCTCTCTGTGGTCTCTGTACAACAACTGAAGCAACAGGATCATCAAGATCAAACAATCGTGGTGCAGGATGCTCTAACACATACTGACTATACTCTGGCATCATCCTTGCATCAAGGACATCAACTCGGTAATCCCACATCACAACTCCTAAACTAGTGAACTCTGCCACCACTGCCTCATAAGAAATCCATGGACCCCACACTGCAATCTATGGCTGTCGTTGTGCATAAATAGCAGAACCCATAGGCATACCCTGAATCTGACCGTACTGCCGACATACTCGTCCAACAAGAAATCTCTCAATAATCCATGAAGTACGGCCAATAAGATATCTAGACATACAGACATAGGGTATCTCCCTCGCATCCTCTGGCCATGCCTCACAATTTACATATGGCCGCCAGCATATTGTATCAAGATCATCTAAGAGACGTTGCCAATGATCCAGTTTTCCCAGTCTCGGCTAAGCAATAATATCGCTATATCCCCATCTGTATGATCGACTGACAGGTCGTCGGCTATGAGTCAACGGTTGCATAATGGAAAAATGCTCCCATGCCCATATCTGTAATAACAAACAGCCAATAGCAAAACTCCGGCCTCTACCGTATACAATATGATGTAACTCATCATACAAATGCGCAAGCATGCATGATCCCCATGCATACCATGTACCTTACATCACCATCCTCTCCAGCACACGACCCCACCCGACTGTGAAACCCTTCAACCTATGGTCAAGGCACAAAACACCTCCAATGAAACTTGCAAGTATAGATGGTAAGGGTGAATATGAATCTGCCATCTCCCCCCATGGGATGAAGTATCCATCAATATGATCATCTTTGAAAATCCTCCTCAAAGCATCAGTGCCTCTAGCCTCTCGGCTATCAAAGACCACTATCTCGCCCATCACTGGGATCCTCAAGATATGGTACATGTCCTCTAGCATCACGGTAATCTCTCCAATCGGTAAATGAAATGTGTTGGTATCACTATGCCACCGCTCTACGAGTGCTATCAATAAAGCTCTGTTGAGGCGCACCTCAGGTTTGTCAAGCAATGAATTCAACCCACATGCCTCGATCACATCCTGATTTGACTATAACGGTTGTGGAATCAAGCTCCATGTACTTGGGAATGTCTCCCGTAACTGTAAAATGCTCAATCTCTCCTGTTGACACATCATCATGACAAAGTAAAATCAATATCAAATCATCACGACTCGTCAATCAAATCTGAATATCAATCACACTATTTTTTTTTCATTATCATGGAATGCAAATATATCACAATCATGTTTGTTTTTAACAACCTTAGAAGCAAACATATCAATCAACTATTTGTTTTTCATTTTCATGAAAGCAAATATATCACAATCATGTTTGTTTTAACAACCTTAGAAGCAAACATATCAATCAACTATTTGTTTTTCATTTTCATGAAAGCAAATAATCAAAATCATGTTTGTTTTTAACAACTTTAGAAGCAAACTTATCGATCCTATTTGTTTTTAACAACTTTAAAAGAAAATCTATCAGTTATTATTTGTTTTCCAACAACTTTGGGAATAAATTTATCAATCACAACAACAAGCAATCATGGGTGCTATGAAAACAGTCATGGGCGCTATGAAAATCATCATGGGCGCTACAAAATCAATGGTGCTATGAAAATAGTTATGGGCACTACAGAAAGCCTCAAGGGCGCTACAGGATTAAAGGTGCTACAGAAAGCTTCGAGGACTCTATAGAATCATATGCGCTATGAAAATTGTCATGGGCACTATGCAAATAATCAAGGGCACTAAAACATACTATTTCACACACAAAACATTGATAAACGTGCTTCGAAAGGAAAATTTTCAAAAAGTAGAGGTTTAATGGGGTACATACCGGAGGTCCATAATGCCCTGGCCGCTGATGTCATCGGATGCACTCGAAACAGTGCTGGTGAATCGGAAGTGCCATTTTTCTCACTCCAGAGCTCAAAATTTACAATTTTTACTAGGTTAAAATGAGAAAATGACATGGAAAATGACATTTTTAACCTATTTAAAAGCAAAATTGGGGCATTTTAGCACATTTTATCACAGCAGGGGCAATTTTAGTCATCAATTTTTCATTTCATATCTTTTCAAGTCATTTTCTTCATATCATAATTTTCAAATAATGAATCGACATCTTCAAAAATCATAAAAATCTAAAAATTCAAAAAAAATCACAAAAATCAAAATCTTATCGATTCATCATTCGAGGGGGCATATACCTATCAATACTCGATAGTCAAAATCCAAGTAATTTCAATTCTTTGAAGCAATGCGTAAAACACATCACTTCAAAGAGGGGCAAAATGTATACACCTAAAATGGTCACATCATATTCGGTAATTAATTAAATATTTTAATATTTAATTAAATCTCTAGTTTAATCCACGTATAAATAAATCCAAATAATTTATTTATATTGTTCATTCTTTCATTTCAATTAAATAAATAAGTTTATTTAATCATCTTTTCTTATTCAATTCTCAATTAATTAAATAAACATTACGATTTATTTATATTAATTATCATTTAATCTTGGCTCGAATATTTTATTCAAATAAAGATTAAGTATTTTAATATTCTTCTAATATCCATTCACCATTAAATATTCTAAATATTTAATTAAATTCTTCTAATATTCATTCATAATTAAATATTCCAAAATATTTAATTAATTATTCTAAAGTCACATCACAATTAAATATTCTAAAATATTTAATTAAATCTTCTATAGTCCTAAAATCAAAAATCAAACTCACATAAATGAAATTAAATAAATTTATTTAATTAATTAATTTGGGGATTATCTTCAACAACCGTGAAACAAACTTCCAAAATAGAAAAATTAATTTTTTTTGTTCCTGTGCAAGCTTGTTCCCATGGGTTGAAGACAAGGCTCCATTCTTCTCTCCAACCTCCCAACATTTTCCATCTTCCTCTTAACCTCTCCATCTCTCACCATTCAAATTTACCAAACAATCTCACAACCATTGATCTTTGCCAGCCAGGCTCTTACCTGCAAAAAGCTATAAAAAGGACTGTCGGGTCTTTGAAATGACAGAGAAGCTTTCATATAGGAAAACTATAGCCAAATTGCAATAGCATAGCCTTCTAGTATTCACAACATTCTAGTATTATAGCATAGCATAGAATCATTTCATATCATGGCCTATTCACTTCATATCATAGCATCCACAATTCACAACCCCTATGCATAATCCATAGCCCCTGTGCATATCCATATCAGTATTTTCACTCCACCAACATATAGGATAGATAAGCACTTTCCTTTGCACACTCGTTCTGCAGGTTGCCATTCGGAGAAGCCTTGCTTACACAATCTGAGAATAGCAACTTCAAACAAATCCCTAGAGATAGAGGAAAATGGAACGACTCTGAAGAAGCTCTGTTTGTTTCCTTTGAATTCAAATTATTTGCTTTTCTTCAGTTTAATGTTTCATTTGTGTGTTTTTATTGTTTTACTTTGATACTAACGTATTAATTCTGCACACTTTCCATTTCTTGTCTTTCATATTCCAACTGTGCATTTAATTCTTCCTGAGTCATATATTCATAATTTTCTTCAGAGGCTACATTATCAATAGGCTCATTTTGATTCCCTTCAAGCAATGTCATTTTATGATCATATTCATGTTGTCTCCTGATCTTTTCAGCCTCCAATCCAGCCATGAATTATTCCTCTTTCTTAGGATCTGACTAAAAGAAAGGATTCCCTTTTGCTTTAGGAGTGTGAGGTTCTCCAGATGAGTTATTTTCATTTGTCAATGTATCATAGTGATTATACATCTCAAAGTGTGGTTTTGATGTTTTATCCTTATTTTTCATGCACGTCTCATCAAAAACCTTCTTACCTTTATCATTCTTATGTGTCCATTTACTATTGTCACTAGGACCTTCTTTATACATGGACCTTCTGCCATGCATATTGTGAACTATTGTGATGCTATAAACTCTAGGGTTTGTTGTTTCTGATGTGTGCTTTATTTTATCAATATCAATGTACTTATTCTTTCAAAGTCACCACTCACTTTTAGAGAAGTGAGAAAATTTTATAATTGCTTGTTCCTAGCAGAGTCTTAGGTAAGGTATTGAATCTATGATGAAGGCCTAGATTCAGATTAAACAAGGCCAAATGGTATATTTGAACCTTCTTCTCTTTAGGCTCTGCCAAACCTAGGTGGGTGTACCTATGAAAATGAGGCAGACTTAAACCATGTGTTTCCTACTTAAGTAATCTATCCACAATGGAAATTGGAAGTGGAGAGATGCAAACCTAATTTGGTGTAAATTGTATAATCAATATCAAGGTAAAATATATGAATATGTTCAATTATTAGATGTGAGGTTTTGAAAACAAATTTTACAAAACTAAATGATGAAATGTGTGAGACCAGTGCCTTGTTGGGTATATGGAGTCAAATGAAATTCTAAGATGAGTGGCTTGTATTTGGCAGTAACTCTAACTGTTTGGCACACTAATATTGGTTTAATATTTGTATAAAGGTGAAAGGATGCAATTACCAAGTTCTTATTGATCCAAATGACTTTTTCTAGATTACTGTGATTAATTAAAAGAATTTAATCCTTCCTTGAAGGAGTCAATTAATTGAACCAAACAAGAACAACAAATGTGCCTTGATAAATTGAAAATGTTCTTGATATATCAATTTACATAATAAAGAAATGTCAACCTTGGAGACAACCCGATAATATTTTTCAATTCATTCAACAAACAATTGATACCAATATGATACCACAAAATCAGAGATCTTTCATTAACTTCTTCAAAATTGAGCTTGCAACATGGTCTTTTGAAATGTAAGCATTATGACAACATTTTGTTATCTATCTATGCCTATTCACCTATTTCTTTCTCCTATATCTAATGCCTTCCTTTGGTCCTGGTCTCTCTTATAAATACGAGAGGAAACAAGCTTCAGACCAAATGACATGTCTTTTGATAACAAAACATAATTTTGAAATTAAACATAACTAAAGAAAACTAATCATAACATGTGTATCAACCTGTTAATCTTCGAGTAAAAGCCCGTGGTCATCTAAGACCTATTCAAAGATTTTACTATATGATACTTCCTCTTTATGATGTATAGAATCAAACTTCATCAGAGCCCAAATATTTTTCCTGCCACTTATTAATTATCAAGTCGCTTGGCGAATTCATGTGCAGTTGCGAAGTTTGTAAGATGACTCTTCCATCTATTATCCAAGAGATTTCTGACAGCCACCACAAACTTTGTATATCCATTGTCTAGCATGATGATCCCATCAAGCAAAGAGTGAAATTTGTTGAGATTGATCTCCCCACCATCCTGTATTTGTGTCAAGCACATAGGAATCATTTGGTCAAATTCTTCTCTCCATTCATCTATACCTTTCAACTAATTATCATCTTTGATGATTGATGGGTTGAAGAGGTATTTAATTGAATCAAATACACTCCTCCTACTTTCTAATTTCTTCCTTATATCCATCAAATACTTATACTCATCAATCACACCTTTCACCATTTCATGTGTAGGTTTGAGCCTTGATGGGGCCTCCAAATCCCTATGTGTGGCCTTGCATAAAGTAGTCAATATGTTAAAGGTAGGTTGCCATCTCTTTTGAAGCTCTTCAAGGATGGGGGAATTAGTATTGGTCTATTCCAAAGCTTTAATCAGATTGCTAAAGTTTTCATGTACTCCATTTATCTTATCCTTTAGTATCCCAACTCTATACTCTAATATCCTTTTTAAAGTCTCTGTGATATGATGCTTGACATCTTCCATGTTATGCTTCTTTAAATTATCAATTTCTTCTCTCATTTGTTGTATCTATGGGTCCTTTACCTGGATAGGTGGGTGATAAACAATCAATTCATCTCCTCTCATTGTCGTGATCTGTTGGAACTGTTGTTTCAACTTTACATTTTAAATAAATAACTTTCCCACCTCATCATTCTATAATTTCAATCTCTTCTCATACTCACTAATCTTTTTCTCCATATTTTCAACTACATCCTTGGTGAACATTGCAGAATGCATGGTCATAGTGGAAAATTTAGTAGGAGTTGTATCCCTCATTGTTCTAACCATAGCTAACCCCTTCATTTCTTGCACTACATCCAAAATTCGAGGCTTCCTTGTACTTTTCTGCTTCGTCCATAGAGCAAGTGTTTGGGTAGTATGATTATACCCTATTCATAAGACACCTTCCTCTGAATCAAACTCTACTACCAACATGGGGTCATCCTATACTCTGATTTTATCTAGAAGAAACATTTTGGATAGCTCCATTCCTAGTATAATTAGCATATCAATTTTTAATACCATCTCTCTCGCCTCTTCGAGGGTGACATTAATGCTATCAACATTTAACTCCATAAATGTCTGAGCCTGGATCTCAGCTTGCTTTGACTCATCAACCCCAATAAGGTTGGTTTTCAACCTTTCATCAAATTGTTTCATTTTAATTTTAATCCAAAAGTCCTTAAACTCATTAGTATGGATAAAATTATCATCCTCCATGAACCTTAGAGAGGCTACTACCCTCTCATCTTCTTGAATTTCATCAATTCCTTCCTCTAAAAGCCTGGCCTTAGGATCATGGGTAATTTGACTTCTATGTTGATCAACTGACTCCTTTATCTCTATCAGAGCTAGGAATACTTTTTATTCATCAACACTTGAGCCATAATCAACCAATGGCTCAGTCGTTTGTCTCTTAGCCTCTGATTCATGAGTAGGAGATGGAGGGGATGGATGTGTAGGTGATGGGGGTGGTTCCTATGATGTGGAAGCTTCATGTGGTGGTTGGTGAGGTGTGGGAAGTGGAATCAACCCCTCATCTTGGGATATTTTGTATAATTCATCAAATTTATCAAGGATCATTTGCATCATTTTTAGAAGGTTGGGTTCATCTACAAAAAACCTCCTAAAAATTATATCCTTCTCCTTCTTTTGATTCTCCCACTTCATCATTATTATCCACCTTGTTCTAGTCTGCATTACATCAACAAAATACACCAAATTCCTTATAACATCTTCCTCTGGGTCAAACTCATGTGAGATGGCCCTCTTTGTCAGCAAGTTTCTTCTAATCATGTTGATATGACTCTATGGGTCACACACTCTTTCTTTTCCAAATTTGAGGGGATAGTTAACCCTCATGAACCTCTGTAATTCTTCTAACATATTATACCCAATAGCTAATTCTTCAAATACAGTTAAATCAAGAAAAAATGTACCTTTCCTTTGATTTCTCATCAAATCATGCTCCATCCAAAGAATCTACCACATAAACTCTAGAAAACATACCCTTGCAGGTACAAACTTATGAAAAATATTTGGTGCTTGATTACATCCATATACTCTGATAGTTGTGTGTTGAGGCATTAAAAATCAATCAGCATAATTATGGGGATAGCCTTGGTTTGGCTTATATTATCTAGGCCTCATTAATTTCATCATTGACTTAGGAAATCTTGGTGTTGGGTAACCAAGGGAAGCTATCAATCTAACAAAAAAATCATCTTGAAATACTACAAAATCACATTCTGTACACCTACTATCCCAATATAACACCAATTATGCACAAGGAGTCTTACTCCACTATCTTGAGTACACAATTTCATTCTTTTAGTCCACTTCACCTCATTTTGATACACAATTAAATGACACAATAAAGAATATTTCCTAAAAGTAATAGGGGCCCTGGCTTCCCTAACTTGCAGCAAACCCTCATGTATTTTTTCCTCAATTATGGATGCAAAATCAAACTCTACATTTGACTCAGAATGTTGAATTATCATAGCCATTCTCATCAACCCTATTGGTATATTCTCCTCTACATCTACCCTCAATACTTGACATAATACATAATAGGTTTTCTTGAAATAAACTTGGAATTATGAGGCTTGGAAAGGTTCCATTCTAGAGGAAGAGATAGAGATTTTTCTGTTATCATCACCCATCTTCATGTGTAGGGGGAGCTCATCACTTCTATATGTCCTCAATCTTTTATACTCCTACTCCAGTTTCACTAAATTCACCTTTGTTACAGCTTGTTTATTTAGGTTAAAACACTTTATAATGGCATCTCCTGTAACATCAACTAAGCACCCACCATTTGGAAGCCTAACAGTTTTGGTTGGGGCATGGTAACTATTGGCAAGGGCTTTGATTAGCTCAATATCAACGAAAACATTAGGGACAATTAGCTTAACCAAACCTAGGTTCCATGGGTTTGATGCCAAAACCTTGTTGTTCCTTTTCTGATAGAGGTACCAATAGAGGTTCCAACCTAACTGAGGTATAATGGGGTCCCTACAGCCTTGAGCTAAGTCTGAAAAATTTCTTAGGTCCCTTGTCTACTAAACCAAGCAACAAGGAAAGCAACATGGATTGCAATGATGGTTTACTAGTTTTGGCCTCATCCTTTTTAATTCCTACTTCACTCTTCTTTGGTGCCATTTTATGAAATTCACAGAAGATGATGATAAAAACTTACCAAAGAATAGAACTTTCCTCGAAGAATTCCTTTTACTCCTACAATTTGAGCTCGTCTGCAACTTGGTTTCAGCTATAATGAATGAAAAATCTTAACTTATTTTGTGTATTTTAACACCAAGATGCATTTACTCCTGATTCATAAATTCCCACAATTCAAATCTTTGTATCAAGCTCAATTTTATATTTTGATGTTGACTGATGTGATTGGTATGTTTTAAATGACCCAACAGCTTGGTTACCACACTACCTCATGTCATTTTTTACTCCCCTACAATACTGTGGTATATCTTTAGTATCCTTCTCCAGTGTACCGTGGGCTACCTTTTTCTCCCCTACGGTACCGCGATGCCTCCTTAGTACCTATCCTTAATGTATCACTCTACTATGGGCTATGTCTTAACCTCTCGAGGTATAGTGGTATAGTGTATATAGTAGTAGTTGCTCTCACCGTCATACCCCGAGCTTCTTGGGGATGATCTTCAATAGGGAGGTATGATATGGGTGTTATGAGGCGTGGCCAATGTGATAGTGGTAACACGGTAAAGGGTAAAAATGACCTTGAAAGGTGATAATGTGATTTATTATGAAAATAAGAATGGGAATTTTGGATTTCAAATGATAAAATACTTAGAATTTTTTATGAAAATTTTGGTTCCAACACACCCTACCATCCTCTACCATATCTCGAACAAAATTATACTGTACATCAATGTGCTTGGTTCTGGAATGAAATTTCAAGTTCTTAGCTAGGTAGATCACACTATGATTGCCACAATAAACTATCACTATGCCTTGTTTAATTCCAATATCTAAACATTCTCTTATTCCAAATGGCTTCTTTACAAGCATGAGTGGTTTGCATATACTCAGCTTCAGTAGTAGACAAAGCCCCTTAGCACCACTATGTGATGTAAACACACTCCCTCTCTTTACTCGAACAAACTTAACCACAACTCAGGATAACCAACAGGGAATATTATGTCCAAATATTACAACCCTGATTCCTTTATTCAAATTCAAATTCAATTTATTCTACAAGAAATAAATCATATATAATCTTCTATTTTCAATTTTACATTCCATTAATCTCAAACAATACAAAAATTCAAATTTTCTTTGCCTACTGCCTTTTTTTAATAAAAACTAAACTCATATTGATTCATTAAATTCTAAGAAACTAATTACAATAGGTTTTACATTACATGCATAGTCTTAATAGCTTCTCACTATCCATCATAGTCTAGAGCCCTTCAATTAGCACCTCACAACTAGCCATTGACTCTTTTTGTTCCATTATGTAGACTTTCTCTATTCTTCCTTAATCTTTCTTTGTGTATAGACTCTTTATTTTTTATTTCCAAACATGACACCACCGCCTCTACTTTTTCTCTACTGAATGGTGCATATTTCTTGCCATCATCTCCAAGCCTTTGTATTCTTCTTCAACACATTACCCTTCCCCCACTTTTCCACATTAGCAAAAAACCTTAAAACCTTCTCACAAGATGGATGCAATAGTTTTTAAGACACTTAAAATATATTTTTAAGCCCAAAATAAGTGAGTGACAACCTTCTCACCTCCTACAACCCGTCTCTAAGGCTGTGGCACATTCTTCTTTCACACTCCTCCAATTGCAGCCTATTTTCTTTTTTCCAAACCTATCCTCTATTCTTCTGACCTAGTTGTGTAACTTTTTATCTTCCTATGCATTTTTTATTCTTTTATTTTATCTCAGTTTCAACCTTTCTCCATCATTTCTCTTCCTAGTGCCACCTCTTTTTTGCATTCATTTATTTTAGATTTTAATTTCTCTAAAATAAAAATAAAAAACTTATTTCTTTTCCAGACACCTTTCTTTCTCCTGATGACTTCCACTTCTTTGTTCATTTTTGTGGTCTCCCTAAAAATAATCAACCCCGTATGATGACATAAAAATATGTCATTTTTCTTTTATTGCTATTGATCAACAATTTATTTTAACATAATCAATTTTATAATCAAACTAGAGGAATAAATTGTATGGATAAAATAAAATTAATTTTCATCTCTTCTTTTCATGTGACTATAGATATTTCACTCGTTCATTTGTAAGAATACCATTGAAGATATGCCTCAAACTCGAAAGTTTTAATATATCATTTGTCTTTAAACTACTAGTAGAATTTGGCAAATAAATGACTACATGAATAAAAAATTTAGTCACAACAACTAAAGATGACTAAATTCTACTCATTTTTTGCAACACAACTATAAATGACTAATTTGATCATCATAAGTGACTAATTTGATCATTGGGTAAAAAACACAACTAAATAATTAGTCACACAAATAAAAATTAGACAATATGATATTAAAGTGGATAATTAAAAGAAATATTTTGAATTGAAGGAGTGGGTTGTATTATAATAGACTGTAATAATAATATATTATATATATTATATTATATTATTATATTCTATAATATTATAATATTATATTTATATTATAATGTATTCAATATTATATAATAATATAATATTATAATATATTTAATAATATTTATAATGCAATAAGCAGGAGATTTATGCATTCTACCTTATTTATTTTGGATTCCATTTTGAAATCATTTTTAGCGGAAAAAAAAATTAAAGATATCAAGTTTCCACAATCCATCAAGTAGTGCAGTAAAAATTTCTGAATTTGATTGTGTTTTAGTTTTTCACATCAACGTTTCGAATCATACTACATGATCCATCATCAGGATGAAAGAGAGCTGGACGAAAAGAAATGGATTGTTGCAGACCAAAGCAAGCTAAAAAGAGAGAGAGAGGGGATACAAGGAAGGAGGCACATTCGAGGTTAAGGGTAGATTAAAAAATAGAAAAGAAAAGGAGTAAAGGAGAAAATAAATAAGGAAAATGAACCCTAGATAGCACCTTGAAGAGGGAATGAAGAATGAAAGGAATTAAAACAAAGAAAGTTATAAAGGAAGCAAGATAAAGAAATAGAGAGTAAAAGAAAACTAGAATTTGAATAATCAAAAAGGTTCAAATTAAGATGAAACAACAAGAATAAGGAAGCAACAACAATGAAGAGAACCCAAAAATAAATGGAGGAAAGAACCAATTTAAGACGAATAAAAAGAGCCCAAAAAATTAAAAATTAAAAGAAAAAGAGAGGAAAATAATATATAATGACTAAAAGAGAATTATATAAAGAAATTTATTATAATAAAAATAAAAATTAATATTATAAATATTATATAATGTTTATTAATTAATATATAGTTTCTATTAAAATATAATAATAATAATAATGGCGTGGGGCCCTAGCTCGGTTGGCTAAGTTTCGCTCCGTCAAGAGTTCTAGTCTCCCCATCCCAATACGAGGATTCCAGCCACGGCCAGTTTACCAACAAATAGGGTCAAACCAAAAAATAATAATAATAATAATAAATAAATAAAATAAATAAGTAAATAGGAATAAAATAAAATTAGAAAGTTAAAATTATAATTTAATGAAAAAAGAAAATAAAAAACAAAATAGAAATTAAAAAAAGAAAAAGAAGAAGAAATAAAGAAAAATAAATAAATAAAAATGAGATAATAAAAAGATATAGGTATAAATCAAGGAAAATAACAAAATAAAATAAAGAAAGAAATAAAATTAAAATTTAAGAGATAAACAAACCAAAATAAGATAAAAAGAAAATTTAAAATAAAATAAAAATAAAAATAAAAAATAAGAATGATATGATAATAACATAAAATAACAAAAACAAATTAATAAAGAAGAAAATAACAAAATAAAATAAATAACTAAGAATAAATAAAAAATAAAAAGCTTTAAAAGAATAAATTAGAAATGAATAAAGAAATAAAGAAAAATGAGATAATAAAATGATAAAGGTAATAACAAAATAAAATAAAGAAAAACTAAAATTAAAATTTAAGAGATAAACAAAACAAAATAAAATAAAATAAGGAAAATTAAAAATAATAAAAATAAAAATAAAAATAAAATGATATAATAATAAAATAAAAATAACAAAAACAAAATAATAAAGAAAAAATGAAAGAAAATAACAAAATAAAAATAATAAATAAAAAAATAAAAGCTTTAAAAAGTTTATTCTAATGAAAAATAATAAAAAAATAAAAAAAATAAAATAAAAATAAAAAATAAAATAAAAATTAAAAATTAAAAATAAATTAATTAATTAAAATAAAATAAAATAAAATAACTAAAGAATAATAAATAAAGTAACAAAGATGTAATTATAGGAGAAAATTTTAAGATAATAAGACAAAATAAAATAAAATAAAATTATATTTGTTATAAAGCATCTAGTAAAAATAATACAATATTTAAATAATAAATTTACAAAGATGTTAGAAGATAAACAAGGAGTGAAGGAAAAATTGACTAAAACTAAGAGCAAGGACCCAATACAAGAATGTAAAGAAATAAACCGAAGAGAGTAGAAAAATGACAAAAAAGGGGGGTAATGAGGACACCCGACAAAAGAGGGGAAGGAAAAGCCCAGAGGAATGAGGAGAAGCGGAAAGGAAGAAAAAAAAAACAAAAAGAGAACCCTCAAGAAACAAAGGGGGAATGAAAAGGAAAAAGTGGGAGGCAGTCAAGAGTGGTTAAGATGGTGGTTTCTAAGATTGGATAACAGAGGTTGCCAAGAAAGACTGAGATTCCAACCCTCATCACGATTCAAGTTGGTGGGATGATTGCTAATTTCAATGGCTTCCTTGAGTTTTCTCTTAAAAAAGTTGTCTTCTTTGTATAAAACTTGAAAGTCTTCCAGACAAATGTGGTGTTTGATGAAAGAAGAGTGCTCTGCGAGAGCGGATTTGAAGACACGATCATGCTTGATGTCTGCACTATGCTCTTTGATTCTTGTCCTAAAAGAGCGACCCATTTCCCCTATGTAAGGGATGCCACAAGAGCAAACCACCTTGTAAACACCTGACTCAAGAAGGATGTCTTTAGGGTCCTTAAGAGAAGGAATGAGGTTTCTCAAAGTCGAAAGGGGCTTAAAGGTGCAACAGAGTCCTTTTTTGAGGAGGATCTTGGAAATTTTGTGGGAGATGCCTTCAATATAAGGAAGGGAAGCACAAGGAAGGAAATTCGGTATGGAGGTATTGGTTTGGGGATGGAGACTTGCTCTGGTTTGGTTGAAAGCTTTAGAGATTTGTTTGTTAGTGTAACCATTTAGGATGAAGATATTGCGGAGATGAGCCAACTCTTGGTTTAAGTATTCCTCATCACAAATTCGAAAAGCACGGATGGCGAGGGTTTTAAGGACCCCAAATTTTTGGCTAGGGTGATGATGAGAAGCAGGATGGAGGTAGAGGTCAGTATGGGTTGCTTTACGAAAAACTCGATGGCCAAGGGAACCATCTGATTTCTTGATGAGCAAGATATCAAGGAAAGGGAGTTGGCCATCAACTTCGAGTTCCTTGGTGAAGGAGATGCAATGGACAACACTATTGAGATGAGAATGAAAATCTTCTAATTTGTCAAGACCATGAGGCCAACAAACATTAGTGTCATCCACATATCGCTTCCACCACTTCGGTTTGAGAGGGAAAGAGGAAAGGGAAATTTCTTCAAATTTCTCCATGTAAAGGTTTGCGATGATAGGGCAGAGAGGAGAACCCATGGCAACACCATCAACTTGCTCATATATGACCCCTTGGAAAGAGAAGAAGGTAGATCTTAGGCATAATTCAACAAGGCTTGCAATTTCGTTGTTGGTTTTACGTTTGACAATCTCAATAGAGTCCGGGATTGGCACCTTGGTGAAGAGAGAGACCACATCAAAGCTCACCAAGGTGTCATTCTTATCTAATCGGACCTCCTTGAAAAAATTGACAAAGTGGGTAGAATCCTTGATGTGTGATTCAGAATTACCCACAAGCGAGGAGAGTAATTTAGCAAGGAAGGAAGCCAGCTTGTAAGTGGGTGAACCTGTGGTGTCCACAATGGGTCAGAGAGGAGCACCTACTTTGTGAATTTTAGGGACTCCATAAATGTGAGGAGTTACCTCCTTAGAAGGAACCAGACACTTCTTGGTGGCTTCATCAAAAGATGAGCCAAAAATGGCAGATTTAACATTTTTTGAGAATTTTAGAGCAAGGGTTGCAAGAGAGAGTTCGGTAACTTTGCACATCAGAAAGAAGAACAAACATTTTTGCAATGTAGTCATGTTTGTTCATGATAACAGTGGTGTTGCCCTTATCAGCTTTGCTAATGACTAAATCATTGTTACGTAATAAATTCTTGAAAGCAAAAAGTTCAGCTTTGGGGACATTGCACTGCGGAGGTTTGGCACGCGATAAGGCCACTGCACAGTCTTGCCTAACCTCTTCCGCAATGTGAGAAGGGAGAGTATGAATGATGTTCTCAATCTCAATGAGGAAATCCAAGTGGGGAATGGAGCGAGGAGAGATAGCGAATCCCAAGCCCCTATTTAGGAATTTTGCTATCGGATCTTGGCCCTAATTTAATTTTAATAAATATACTCTAAAAACTTCTCCCTTTGTTTTTGTCGCCCACCTCCTTTATTTCTCTCTTTCTATTGGTTCATTTGATTGAGAGATCGACCCAAAACCCTTGTTGAAAGCTTATTTCTAGGCTACAGCTCACCGAATTGGAGAAGTGAAAGGTGAATACCAACGAAGAAGAATTTGGAGGAGCAAAATCCAATAGCGGCAGATAGTGGCAATGGATCCATTGGATCCATCTTATTCGGTGCCTCTCTCACTATTTTTTTCCTTTGTTGTTTTAATTTTTTGTAAAAAATTATTTTTAAGGGTGTCTTGTATGCTTCACTACGAATCTTGGCCGAACTTTCATTTTAATAAACATTCTCTAAAACCCTCATCGAAACCTTATTTTTAGGTTGCAACTCGCCATATTGGAGAAGTGAAAGGTGAATACCAATGAGGAAGAGTTTGGAGGAGCCGAAACCAATAGTTGTAGGGAAAGCAACAAAAGCGACTACAAAAAAAGAGTAAAGGATGCCATAATGTAAAAACCTAAATGTGCTATCTTGGCCATAATTTCATTTTAATAAACATACTCTAAAACCCTCATCAAAACCTTATTTTTAGGCTGTAGCTCACCATATTGGAGATTTGAAAGGTGAATACCAATGAGGAAGAGTTTGAAGGAGCCGAAACCAATATAAGCAACGGGGAAAGCATCAAAAAATGATTGCATTATCGATTGCAAAAAATGGGTAAATGATGCCATAATGTGAAAACCTAAATGTGCTCATTATTGGATCTTGGCCATAATTTCATTTTAATAAGCATACTCTAAAACCCTTGTCGAAACCTTATTTTTCAAGCTGCAACTCGCTAAATTGGAGAACCATGGATCACTTTTGAAAGTCTAAGGAAATTTTTTTCTATTCTAGGGGTGGAATCTTTAACAGATTCAGAAATACAAGTGATGGTGTAGGAGGGAGATTTAGATGGCGACGAAGCTTTGAATAAGCAAAAATTTTGCATTCTCATGGCTCAACTCAGCCCTTCTTTCATGGTGAAGGCTAAAAATTGGCTCAAGTAAGCCCTGGTCCATGATTTGGAAGAAACATTGAAAGATTGTAAAGCTTAAAATTTAGAGAAATATGTATTCTCATTTATTTTGTTATAGATCCTAGTCTATCTTTCATCCCTGTTGTGTAGTTTTGCACACACGCCCCACTGAAAGTGGGGACCCTCTTTTTGCTCTGGCTTTTGGTGTCTTTTGGCCCCTTAATTTTATTTATTTGGTTGCCTTTGGAGGTCCTTAGATGTTCATCCTGCTTGCCCAAGTGATTTCCCCAGGTTGCACTTTGAAAAAACTAAGTTATGAGCAAAATCTGGGTTTTTACCCCAATCCGGGATTTTCCGGTCCGTCCAGATTTTCTCGGATTCTACTCAAATTCTGGCTCTATGCAAAATCCATGTTTTTACCCCAATCTGGGATTTTCCGGTCTGTCCAGATTTTCCTGGATTCTACTCAAAGTCCGGCTCTGTGCAAAAAATCCAGGTTTTTACCACAATCCGGGATTTTCCGGCCCATCCGGATTTTCCCGGATTCTACTCAAATTCCAGATCCGAGTGCAGTCCAGGTTTTTGCCTGCGTTCGAAATTTTTCGCCCAACCCGGGTTTTCCCAGATTTCTTCAGTTTTCCAGGTATGTGCCAAAGTCCAAAATTTTATGCCGTCCACAGAAATTCGGTCCACCTGGATTTTTCTAGATTTTTTGCCAGGCTTTGTGCAAATTGAAATACTGGATTAAATTGATGAATTTGATGATAAATGTTCAACACCCCATGCTTAATTTGATATATTACACTATGTTTCGCGCATTCTTGGTTCGTTTTGATGATCTATTGTTGAAATTTTTGCCTTATTCGGTAGAATCGTGTCCGGCTGGTTTTTTCCGGATTCTAGTCTGGAGTCCGCCTGACCTGGATTTTCCCCTTGGTCTGGTTTTCCGAAATGAAATTTTTTCGAAAATGATTTCTTTTCCAAAAATGAATTTTTTTTTAAAATAATCCTGAAAATGAAAATTTCTTGAGATGAAAAAAATTGAAAATAAATTTTTTCAAAAATGGAAAAAATTCTGAAAATGGAAAGTTTCCTTATAAAAATGTAAGTTTTTCTTAAAGGTCAAAATTTTATTCAAATTTAATTTGAACATGTGGGCTATCAATGATGATATCTGTTTTTCAGGACTAAGCAAATATTAAAAGGGGGACTTGCATATGGATTCGTGCCAAAAGAGGGAAATCTGGAGATGTTCAATTTAAATTTTTAAAAGTGGGACCTGCCTAAGAATCTGTGCCAAAACTGTCTACAGCTGGAGGACTTTCTGGAGGGCACATGAATCTGATCTTGCTGGAGATCATGGGCCGGCATGGATAATATTCATGCATCTAATGCAAATCTTGTCCTCTTTTGAATTTATCCTAGGCTGACCTATTTTGAGGCCAGTTATTATTGTAAAATCTAATTAGGCCGACATGTTTGAGGATTCTCTATAAATAGCATTTGTGCCTCATTTGTAAAGGGAGAGATTTTTAGGAGTTTGATTAGGCTAGAATTTTGCTAAGTTAGAAGGCCAGAATTAGCAAGTAGTTTTCAGAATTAGCTGTAGGAGATGAGAGACTTGAAATTGTTATGTAATGCTGGAGAATTAATGCAATTGGATTGTTGATTTGGAAAACTTTGTATTTATTTTCAGTAGTTTTATGGTTTCTTGTTCTTGATTCTCAGATATTAGATGTTAGATGTTAGATTTCAGCTCTTTTACAATGATGGTGAAATGTTAATAATGTTGATCGATTTCCGGTCCATACTTTTAGCAATTTGCTGATTGTAGATTGCTGTGTAAAGTTAGCTTGGGCCTCACTTCTATGCTAAGTTCAACTGTGAATGCTTGTTTACATTGTGCCAGCAGTTGGGTATGTGAATGAATGTTCAAAGTCTGAAAATCTTTGGATTTCCCTAGAAGATTGCACCATTTCTGTGTAGTTGCGGGTTTGTCCTTGATCAAGCAGAGATCGGTTTTATTAGGGATCTATCCATTTACAGCTTTCATCATTATTGTGATTGATCTTAGAAGTTAGAATAGAATAGAATCTCTCAGAACCCTTATTTCTTTTGCTGTTTATTTTGAATCTAGGTTAGTTTTAGGATTGAAAGCATCACCATATTGTTGCATATGACAAAAATTCACTTCCAGCATTGTTCATTTGTAAGGCCCCTTGTGATTACCAGCATTTTCACATATTATCTGAGTTGTTTATGCATCGTCATGACCTGACACCCGAGAGACCTTGGGGTGATTTTCAGCAATTTATTGTTGAAGATAGTCTTTCAAGAGAGATCGAATATCATTTTCTGCCTGAGTTGTTGTTGTGCAGAAAACACCATCAACAAATTGGCGCTAGAAGGAGGGCCGAACAAGGTGACATTGCTAGAAGATTGAATGAGCCTCTATGTTGAAAATCTGAGATATGGCAGATCTCAAAATTTGAAAATTCAAGTTTTGAGTCAAGATGGAAAAGCAGCGTTATATTTTTCATAATGGAAACAGTCTTCAAATTGACTTTTTTCAAATATGTTATTCCCTGAATAGGAGGATAAATCAATGGAATGGCAAGGGTTTACATCATTGTGCATTTTCAGACAAGTGTAGGCTTCATAATACCTATAGACACAATGAGTTTGAATGCTTGGCCTTTCTAGACAATATTGAGATGGTCTTGCAAAGGAACCTTTTCATGCAAAATCTGTCTGAACCATTAGCCACCTCGGATTTGGGGTTTATTGATGTTGCAGTTGAGACATTCATGCAGATAGTTGAAGATCAGCTTGTTGGTGGTAAGCGTTTGCAGGATTTCCTTTCATCTAGATGGTGCAGAGTCCATGATGCAGCCCATTCTAAGTTCATCTGTCGTTCGTGTGGGGACATTATCTTTAAAGTTGGAGAATACCTAGAGTGGAAAGATGAGTTAAGCAAAGAATGCACTGCAGAAGGGCTGACTACTTCTGAATCCAGGGATGGCATTGCAACTGATGTTGACGTGACTTTGGAAGGAACTGAGTGTCATGAAGATGAATCTGAGGCATCAGAGATAACAGAGGAATATTTAAGTGGAGAATCACCTATGGAGATCAAGGAGGACGCTCCTCTGGAGGCTAGTCAAGTTCCGAAAAACATAGTGGAGGTTGAACAAGAGGTTCCCCTACAAGCTCTTCCTTTCCAAGATGAAGATGTGATACAGACCAGATACAAAGAGTTTGTTGCCAAAATTATAAGAGATTGGTCAAGCCTAGGTTTTGGAGTCTACCCAGAGGAGCTGTTGTTACCAGCTTGGTGCAGGATACATGAGGAAGAGCATTCAGAATTCACCTATTTCCAGTGCCAGACAGTCATAAAAGAGGTGAAGGAACAAGTACAACTACTCTTACATGCAAACGATACACCGACAGATACATCAAACAAGTCTCTGATTGAGGACTGTCAACCAATGGCTGATGAATGTCTTGAAGAACATGAGGAAGCACTCGGTGAAGTGGTCAATGTTCCTGATGATTAGGATCAAGAATCCGAGCTAGTGCCAACAAAAGATGAATTCAGGGAGTCTTCTCATTTATCTAATTCTGTTTTTCCTTAGCTTATTGATGAACTGCATAATAAAAACTCACAAATTCTATGCATTATTGATGGGGTAGCTGATGTGGTTCATGCTAATGTGCAGGAGAATATGAATGATGTTGAAAATAGAAATGTTGCAGTCAGCATTGGTGAACATGCTCCAACTTCTCTAGGTGAGAATGTGATGGAAGATCAATCTGTGATACCTTCAGATGAGCATCCTGCTGAGGAAATTGTTGTACAAGATAATGCCCCTGCATTTTCACTGTTGATCCCTCATGGAAATACTCAAACAGGTGAAAAGTTCCATGTTTTTAGGTCCAAAAGTCTTCGATATGAATTTCACTCTGCATCATGTAATGATTCCTCTAATTCTATCTTGCCCGTTTCAAATGCAAGTGGAATATTGCACCATCAATGGAGACCCCCTGATGACACTGTGATCAACTCTTCACAAGTGCAGGATGATGAACACAACATTCAGTCTAAAGAAATACAAAACCAGGTTGTTTCTTTCTTTGCTAGAAATTCTAAATCTTGTCAATTTGATTATGGAGATTCAGGAAAGACAACTTGCATATGGATTAATCATGGTCCTAATGAGTTACCTCAGTTATTAGTTATTCCTATTCTTGATATGGAGTTTGAATGCTACAAGGCAGAGATTTATTTTTTTGAATATAAAGATAGGCTTGCATTTGTGAGGATTGTTACCTTCACTTTATTGCTTGTCCATGCATTGATTAATCATATGGGGATAAGTCTCAGTTCATCCTATCTAATCATGAGCTGCTTTGAGTCTCTTTGTATATGGTGCTGATTTGAATAAGTGCAGCTTGGTCTGCTTTTCTTTTGCTTTTGTCTATTTTGTTTTCTTTAGAATAGATTGCTTAGTTTAGATTGTTTTTCTTTGCTTCTGTTTTGGCTAGTTTAGTTTGATGTGGGTTTCGGTTTGGTTGTTGTTTTGTTTCTTTGGCTTGGGTTTTCTATTTTCTGGTTGGGGAAGTGTCTTTCCTGTGCAATAATTCTTTTTTATCTGGGATTGTTCTAAGTGTTTCATTGATGGACTTTAATCATGAATTAATGGTCAAAGATCTTTTATTGGTGTCAAGCAGTCTGAATGTCTAATTTAAAGAGAATGGGTCATTGGTCTGACTTGAACCTGAAGTATTCTGAAATCTTATATCCTTCATACATCTTAAGAATCTGAAGGTTGCAGTAGTCCTTGCAAGGTCTTGTTCGGTGAAAAATCATATTTCTGCTTCAGTGCCACTGTGGTTCTCAGCCCTGAGTGTGGACTTCACTGTTCACAGGTTGAAATGAAAAGAGTGAAAAGAAAAAAGAAAAAGAAAAAGAAATCAAAAGAAAGAAAAAAAAAGAAGAAAAAATATTGAGAGTTAGAAGAATGATTTCAACCCATCAAGGGTATCTGAATATCTCTAACGGGGCTATGGACGCCTGGCTGGCAGTAGAGCTATGTTCAGGAGAGTCACAGCGATAACCTCGTCGGGGCTATGGACGCCTGACTGGCAGCAAGGCTATATCCAGGTTGCTTTTGGAACTAGAATTTTTACGTAGCCTAGCTTGACTGAGCTTGGTTTCTACGGCAGCTTAAAGAAGGAAATGAACTCACTTGCACACACTTGGGTTTTCAGTCTATGGAAGTTTCAATCAGCCTTTGGTCTTGATTTTATTTAATCTTGCATTTTGATTTGTTTGCGTGATAGGGAGATCAAAACCAGAGATTTTAGGTTCACGATTCTTGTTCATCATCAAAATGCTCTGGAGCATTTTCCCAGCGGAGTCACCATTTGTTGTGTAGTTTTGCACACACGCCCCACTGAAAGTGGGGACCCTCTTTTTGCTCTGGCTTTTGGTGTCTTTGGCCCCTTAATTTTATTGATTTGGTTTCCTTTGGAGGTCCTTAGATGTTCATCCTACTTGCCCAAGTGATTTCTCCAGGTTGCACTTTGAAAAAACTAAGTTCTGAGTAAAATCTGGGTTTTTACCCCAATCTGGGATTTTCCAGTCCGTCCGGATTTTCCCGGATTCTGCTCAAAGTCTGGCTCTGTGCAAAATCTGGGTTTTTACCCCAATCCGGGATTTTTCGATCCTTCCAGATTTTCCCAGATTCTGCTCAAAGTCCGGCTCTATGAAAAAAATATGGGTTTTTACCCCAATCTAGGATTTTTTGGTCCGTCTGGATTTTCCCGGATTCTGCTCAAATTCCAGATCCGAGCGAAGTCCAGGTTTTTGCTGCGTTCTAGATTTTCCGCCCAACCCGAATTTTCCCAGATTTCTTCAGTTTTCTGGGTATGTGCCAAAGTCCCAAATTTTATGCCGTCCACAGAAATCTGGTCCACCCAAATTTTTTTAGATTTTTTGCCAGGCTTTGTGCAAATTGAAATACTAGATTAAATTGATGAATTTGATGATAAATGCTTAACACCCCATGCTTAATTTGATATATTACACTATATTTTGCGCATTCCTAGTTCGTTTTGATGATCTATTGTTGAAATTTTTGCCTTATTCAGTAGAATCTTGTCTGGCTGGTTTTTTCTGGATTTTGGTCTGGAGTCCGCCTGACCTGGATTTTCCCCTTGGTCTGGTTTCCCAAAATGGAATTTTTTTTGAAAATGATTTTTCCAAAAATAGAATTTTTTTAAAATGATCCCTAAAAATGAAAATTTCTTGAGATGAAAAAAATTGAAAATAAAAATTTTCAAAAATGGAAAAAATTCTGAAAATGGAAAGTTTCCTTATAAAAATGAAAGTTTTTCTTAAAGGTCAAAATTTTATTCAAATTTAATTTGAACATGTGGGCTATTAATGATGATATCTATTTTTTAGGACTAAGCAAATATTAAAAGGGGGACTTGCATATGGATTCGTGCCAAAAGAGGGAAATCTGGAGATGTTCAATTTAAATTTTTAAAAGTGGGACCTACCTAAGAATCCATGCCAAAACTGTCTATAGCTAGAGGACTTTCTGGAGGGCACGCGAATCTGATCTTGCTGGAGATTTTGGGCTGGCATGGATAATATTCATGCATCTAATGCAAATCTTGTCCTCTTTTGAATTTCTCCTAGGCCGACCTATTTTGAGGCCAGTTATTATTGTAAAATCTAATTAGGCCGACATGTTTGAGGATTCTCTATAAATGGCATTTGTGCCTCATTTGTAAAGGGAGAGATTTTTAGGAGTTTGATTAGGCCAGAATTTTGCTAATTTAGAAGGTCAGAATTGGCAAGTAGTTTTCAGAATTAGCTGTAGGAGATGAGAGACTTGAAATTGTTATGTAATGCTGGAGAATTAATGCAATTGGATTGTTGATTTGGCAAACTTTGTATTTATTTTCAATAGTTTTATGATTTTTTGTTCTTGATTCTTAAATATTAGATGTTAGATGTTAGATTTCAGCTCTTTTACAATGATTGTGAAATGTTAATAATGTTGATTGATTTCCGGTCCATACTTTTAGCAATTTGCTGATTGTAGATTGCTGTGTAAAGTTAGTCTGGGCCTCACTTATGTGCTAAGTTCAACTGTGAATGCTTGTTTACATTGTGCCAGTAGTTGGGTATGTGAATGAATGTTCAAAGTCTGAAAATCTTTGGATTTCCCTAGAAGATTGCACCATTTCTGTGTAGTTGCAGGTTTGTCCTTGATCAAGTAGAGATCAGTTTTGTTAGGGATTTGTCCATTTGCAGCTTTCATCATTATTGTGATTGATCTTAGTAGTTAGAATAGAATAGAATCTCTCAGAACCCTTATCTCTTTTCCTATTTATTTTGAATCTGGGTTAGTTTTAGGATTGAAAGCATCACCATATTGTTGCATCTAATAAAAATTCACTTCCAGCATTGTTCATTTATAAGGCCCCTTGTGATTACCAACATTTTCACATATTATCTGAGTTGTTTATGCATTGTCATGACCTAACACCCGAGAGACCTTGGGGTGATTTTCAGCAATTTATTGTTGAAGATAGTCTTTCAAGAGAGATAGAATATCATTTTATGCCTGAGTTGTTGCTGTGCAAAAAATGCCATCAACAGATTGGCACTAGAAAGAGGGCCGAACAAGGTGACATTGCTAGAAGATTGAATGAGCCTTTATGTTGAAAATCTGAGATATGGCAGATCTCAAATTTTAAAAATTCAAGTTCTGAGTCAAGATGGAAAAGTAGCGTTATGTTTTTCATAATGAAAACAGTCTTGAGATTGACTTTTTTCAAATCTGTAAGTCCCTGAATAGGAGGATAAATCAATGGAATGGCAAGGGTTTACATCATTGTGCATTTTCAGACAAGTGTAGGCTTCATAATACCTGTAGACACAATGAGTTTGAATGCTTGGCCTTTATAGACAATATTAAGATGGTCTTCCAAAGGAACCTTTTCATGCAAAATCTGTCTGAACCATTAGCCACCTCGAATCTGGGGTTTATTGATGTTGCAGTTGAGACATTCACGCAGATAGTTGAAGATCAGCTTGTTGGTGGTAAGTGTTTGCAGGATTTCCTTTCATCTAGATGGTGCAGAGTCCATGATGCAGCCCATTCTGAGTTCATCTGTCGTTCGTGTGGGGACATTATCTTTAAAGTTGGAGAATACCTAGAGTGGAAAGGTGAGTTAAGCAAAGAATGCATTGCAGAAGGGCTGACTACTTCTGAATCCAGGGATGGCATTGCAACTAATGTTGACGTGACTTTGGAAGGAACTGAGTGTCATGAAGATGAATCTGAGGCATCAGAGATAACAGAGGAACATTTAAGTGGAGAATCACCTATGGAGATCAAGGAGGACGCTCCTGTGGAGGCTAGTCAAGTTTCAGAAAACGTAGTGGAGGCTAAACAAGAGGTTCCCCTACAACCTCTTCCTTTCCAAGACGAAGATGTGATACAGGCCAGATACAAAGAGTTTGTTGCCAAAATTATAAGAGATTGGTCAAGCCTAGGTTTTGGAGTCTACCCAGAGGAGCTATTGTTACCAGCTTGGTGCAGGATACATGAGGAAGAACATTCAGTATTCAACTATTTCTAGTGCCAGACAGTCATAAAGGAGGTGAAGGAACAAGTACAGCTACTCTTACATGCAAATGATACACTGACAGATACATCAAACAAGTCTCTGATTGAGGGCTGTCAACCAGTGGCTGATGAATGTTTTGAAGAACATGAGGAAGCACTCGGTGAAGTGGTCAACGTTCCTAATGATTGGGATCAAGAATCTGAGCTAGTGCCAACAAAAGATGAATTCAGGGAGTCTTCTCATTTATCTAATTCTGTTTTTTCTCAGCTTATTGATGAACTGCACAATGAAAACTCACAAATTCTATGCATTATTGATGGGGTAGCTGATGTGGTTCATGCTAATGTACAAGAGAATATGAATGATGTTGAAAACAGAAATGTTGCAGTCAGCATTGATGAACATGCTCCAACTTCTCCAAGTGAGAATGTGCTGGAAGATCAATCTGTGATACCTTCAGATGAGCATCCTGCTGAGGAAATTGTTGTACAAGATAATGCCCCTGCATTTTCACTATTGATCCCTTATGGAAATATTCAAACAGGTGAAAAGTTCTATGTTTTTAGGTCCAAAAGTCTTCGATATAAATTTCACTCTTCATCATGTAATGATTCCTCTAATTCTATCTTGCCTGTTTCAAATGCAAGTGGAATATTGCACCATCAATGGAGACCCCCTGATGACACTGTGATCAACTCTTCACAAGTGCAGGATGATGAACACAACATTTAGTCTGCAGAAATACAAAATCAGGTTGTTTCTTTCTTTGCTGGAAATTATGAATCTTGTCAATTTGATTATGGAGATTCAGGAAAGACAACTTGCATATGGGTTAATCATGGTCCTAATGAGGTACCTCAGTTACTAGTTATTCCTAATCTTGACATGGAGTTTGAATACTACAAGGCAGAGATTTATTTTTCTAAATATAAAGATAGGCTTGCATTTCTGAGGACTGTTACCTTCACTTTATTGCTTGTCCATGCATTGATTAATTATATGGGGATGAGTCTCAGTTCATTCTATCTGATCATGAGCCGCTTTGAGTCTCTCTATATATGGTGCTGATTTGAATAAGTGCAGCTTGGTCTGCTTTTCTTTTGCTTTTGTCTATTTTGTTTTCTTTAGAATAGATTGCTTAGTTTAGATTGATTTTCTTTGCTTCTGTTTTGGCTAGTTTAGTTTGCTGTGGGTTTCGGTTTGGTTGTTGTTTTGTTTCTCTGGCTTAGGTTTTCTATTTTTTGGTTGGGGAAGTGTCTTTCCTATGCAATAATTCTTTTTTATCTGGGATTGTTCTAAGTGTTTCATTGATGGACTTTAATCATGTGTCTTGAATTAATGGTCAAAGATCTTTTATTGGTGTCAAGCAGTCTGAATGTTTGATTTAAAGAGAATGGGTCATTGGTCTGACTTGAACCTGAAGTATTCTAAAATCTTATATCCTTCATACATCTTAAGAATCTGAAGGTTGCAATAGTCCTTGCAAGGTCTTGTTTGGTGAAAAATCATATTTCTGCTTCAGTGCCACTATAGTTCTCAGCCTTGAGTGTGGACTTCACTGTTCACAGGTTGAAATGAAAAGAGTGAAAAGAAAAAAGAAAAAAAGGAAAAAAAAATCAAAAGAAAGAAAAAAAAAAGTAGAGAAAATATTGAGAGTCAGAAGAATGATTTCAACCCATCAAGGGTATCTGAATATCTCTACCGGGGCTATGGACGCCTAGCTGGCACTATATTCAGGAGAGTCAGCGATAACCTCGTCGAGGCTATGGACGCCTGACTGGCAGCGAGGCTCTATCTAGGTTGCTTTTGGAACTAGAATCTTTACGTAGCCTAACTTGACTGAGCTTGGTTTCTATGGTAGCTTAAGGAAGGAAATGAACTCACTTGCACACACTTGGGTTTTCAGTCTATGGAAGTTTTAGTCAGCCTTTGGTCTTGATTTTATTTAATCTTGCATTTTGATTTGTTTGCATGATAGGGAGATCGAAACCAGAGATTCTGGGTTTACGATTCTTGTTCGTCATCAAAATGCTTTGGAGCATTTTCCCAGTGGAGTCGCCATTTGTTGTGCAGTTTTGCACACACGCCCTACTGAAAGTGGGGACCCTCTTTTTGCTCTGACTTTTGGTGTCTTTTGGCCCCTTAATTTTATTGATTTGGTTGCCTTTGAAGGTCCTTAGATGTTCATCCTGCTTGCCCAAGTGATTTCCCCAAGTTGCACTTTGAAAAAACTAAGTTCTGAGCAAAATCCGAGTTTTTACCCCAATTTGGGATTTTCCGGTCCGTCCAGATTTTCTCGGATTCTGCTCAAAGTCCGGCTCTGTGCAAAATCCGGGTTTTTACCCCAATCCGGGATTTTCTGGTCCGTCCGGATTTTTCCGGATTCTGCTCAAAGTCTGGCTCTGTGCAAAAAATTTGGGTTTTTACCCCAATCCAGGATTTTTTGGTCCGTCTGGATTTTTCTGGATTCTGCTCAAATTCCAGATCCGAGTGAAGTCCGAGTTTTTGCCCGCGTTCAGGATTTTCCACCCAACCCAGATTTTCCTGGATTTCTTCAGTTTTTCGGGTATGTGCCAAAGTCTAGAATTTATGCCGTCCGCGAAAATCCGGTCCACCTGGATTTTTCTGGATTTTTTGCCAGGCTTTGTGTAAATTGAAATACTAGATTAAATTGATGAATTTGATGATAAATGTTTAACACCCCATGCTTAATTTGATATATTACACTATGTTTCGCGCATTCTTGGTTCGTTTTGATGATCTATTGTTGAAATTTTTGCCTTATTCGGTAGAATCCTGTCCGGCTGGTTTTTTCCAGATTCTGGTCTGGAGTCCGCCTGACTTGGATTTTCCCCTTGGTCTGGTTTCCCAAAATGGAAATTTTTTCGAAAATGATTTTTTTCCAAAAATGGAATTTTTTTTAAAATGATCCTGAAAATGAAAATTTCTTGAGATGAAAAAAATTGAAAATAAAAATTTTCAAAAATGGAAAAAATTCTGAAAATGGAAAGTTTCCTTATAAAAATGTAAGTTTTTCTTAAAGGTCAAAATTTTATTCAAATTTAATTTAAACATGTGGGCTATTAATGATGATATCTATTTTTCAGGACTAAGCAAATATTAAAAGGGGGACTTGCATATGGATTCGTGCCAAAAGAGGGAAATCTGGAGACGTTCAATTTAAATTTTTAAAAGTGGGACCTACCTAAGAATCCATGCCAAAACTGTCTATAGCTAGAGGACTTTCTGGAGGGCACGCAAATCTAATCTTGCTGGAGATTTTGGGCTGGCATGGATAATATTCATGCATCTAATGCAAATCTTGTCCTCTTTTGAATTTCTCCTAGGCCGACCTGTTTTGAGGCCAGTTATTATTGTAAAATCTAATTAGGCCGACATGTTTGAGGATTCTCTATAAATGGCATTTGTGCCTCATTTGTAAAGGGAGAGATTTTTAGGAGTTTGATTAGGCCAGAATTTTGCTAAGTTAGAATGCCAGAATTGGCAAGTAGTTTTTCAGAATTAGCTGTAGGAGATGAGAGACTTGAAATTGTTATGTAATGCTGGAGAATTAATGCAATTGGATTGTTGATTTGGCAAACTTTGTATTTATTTTCAATAGTTTTATGGTTTCTTGTTCTTGATTCTTATATATTAGATGTTAGATGTTAGATTTTAGCTCTTTTACAATGATTATGAAATGTTAATAATGTTGATTGATTTCCGGTCCATACTTTTAGCAATTTGCTGATTGTAGATTGTTGTGTAAAGTTAGTCTGGGCCTCACTTCTGTGCTAAGTTCAACTATGAATGCTTGTTTACATTGTGCCAATAGTTGGGTATGTGAATGAATGTTCAAAGTCTGAAAATCTTTGGATTTCCCTAGAAGATTGCACCATTTCTGTGTAGTTGCAGGTTTGTCCTTGATCAAGTAGAGATCGGTTTTATTAAGGATCTGTCCATTTGCTACTTTCATCATTATTGTGATTGATCTTAAGAGTTAGAATAGAATAGAATCTCTCAAAACCTTTATCTCTTTTCCTGTTTATTTTGAATCTGGGCTAGTTTTAGGATTGAAAGCATCACCATATTGTTGCATCTAACGAAAATTCACTTCCAGCATTGTTCATTTGTAAGGCCCCTTGTGATTACCAATATTTTCACATATTATCTAAGTTGTTTATGCATCGTCATGACCTGACACCAGAGAGACCTTGGGGTGATTTTTAGTAATTTATTGTTGAAGATTATCTTTCAAGAGAGATAGAATATCATTTTCTGTCTGAGTTGTTGCTGTGCAGAAAACACCATCAACAATCCATTTTTTAATGCGATGGGAATGGAAACTTTGCATCTAAGTTGCATTAGGATTTTATCAACACTAAAGACCTAGCATATGTAATGAAAATCCTTTGTTTTATTTTGAGGGGCAATCTTATGGAATTAACAAAATAGAATTACAAATTAAATGAATATTTTTAAAAAAATAGGAGTACTATTTTGATAGTTGTAAATTTGAAGTTGGTTTCTGAGGGAGGGAGTTGAAATTTTTTCTCACCAATAAGGTTAAATTTGTGAGGATTAATTAAGTTAGATTTGATTTTTAACTTGAATCACTGATTCACCCAAATAAATGTCTAAATCATGACTAAATAAATGACTACCATGACTAAAATAAATGACTACAATGACTAAATAAATTACTACAATGACTAAATAAACAACTACCATGACTAAATAAATGACTACCATGACTAAATAATTGGCTAGTTAACAACAATCAATGACTAAATATACTACCAAATTGATCAATCAAAACAACCAATAAATGACTAAAAATGGTTTAGTCATGAATTTGACCATGTTATAAATGACTGGAAATAAAATGCTAATGGTCACATGACCAAACTAATGGTCACATGACCAATTTTTAGGAGTTTTTTTAGTTATTTAGTGTTGTTTTTATACTAGTGTAACATATCATCAATTACACCAATTCAAATAATGAACAATAGCTTAACTTGTTACTCAACTAAAAATATCCTTCTTGGCTTGGCCATGACAAATATAAATATTTTTTGGCCGATGTTGATTATGCCTGTACCCAGATACTTCTACATCAGACATATCGAGTAGGAAGTTTGTGAGCATAGGCTCACAAATGTGGAGTTGAGTAGTCAAACTACTCTTCCAAGTTGCAACCAACCTGCAACAAACTCCATCATTGGGATAAGTGCACAAAGTCATTTCTTCTTCCTCCTCTTCCAACATCTAGCTAGAATATTCACCATCTTTCTCCAAAAAAATTTCACCCTCTTCTTCCTTTCTCTCTTGGACTGGCATCCACCATGTACTTTCTTCCTCCTCCAAATTATTTTTCCTCTCCTCTTCTCCTTCTTCATGGGATCCAACCCACCAAAAACCAACCACCTCCACCAAGTTCTACCTACAGTATCCTCTAAACTTTCTACACACAAACATGCAACATCTATACACAACTCTACAACTGCATCCTCTACTTTCATCTTTGCAAAAAAATGAAAATCTATATCTACCTCTTTCTCTTTCGTTGTCCCAACATATTTTTCTTCATCCTTCGCTACAACATTCATCTTTTCCATCCATTCTTCTATTGCCAAAATCTTCAACAAATAATCTTTGTCTTCACCATTTACTACAAAATTCTCGCACTCCACCGTTGTAATCACATCCTCTACAACTACAATCTCATCAATAATTACAATTTTTTCACTACTCCTTTCTTTACCTTCACCATCTTCAACCACTTCTGCTGCACTTGCATCCTCTTTCTCATTCTCCTTATTTTTTGCAACCTTATGTTGGTCTTCATCATGCTCAAAAAATTCTTCACACTGCCATGTTTCCATCCTATCTAATCTCATATTTATTTCAGCCATCATCTTCAAAATCTTCCTCTTTTTATACTACCTCCATCCATCCCATATCATGAGATTCTTCCTAATGAGTGTACCTATCTCATTTTCTACTACAATCTATCACTACCACATCACACATTCTGCATAAACAATTTCTTCATTATTTCTAGCTCTCAATCACTCAAGACTTCACACATCTACAATGATTATTTTGATCTCTTCACAATCGTGCTTCCTCTATTCATAGGTCTTGATATAAGCTACCTCATGTTTGGTGCTCTGCCTATGTGCTCAAAACCTTTAGCTCTAATACCATTTTATGTAAACACACTCCCTCTCACTGCTCAAAAAAACTTAACCACAACTCATGATAAAAAACAGGCAATATTCTACCCAAAGATTGTAACAACCCTCCTTCCTTTATTCAAATTCAAATTCAATTTTATTCTACAAGCAATAAATCATATACAATCTTCTATTTTCAATTTTACATGCCATTAATCTCAAACAATATAAAAATTCAAATTTTCTCTGTCTGTTGCCTTTTTTTGAATGCAAACTAAACTCATATTGATTCATTAAATTATAAGAAAATTGATTACAATAGGCTTTGGGAAACAAAATCTGCTTCACTACATTACATACATAGTCTTCATAGCTTCTCACTATTCATCATAGTCTAAAGCCCTTCAGTCAACACCTCACAACCAACCATTGACTCTTTTTGTTCCATTTTATAGACTTTCTTTATACTTCTTTAATATTCCTATGTGTATAGACTATTTTTTCTTTCCAAACTTGGCACCACTACCTCTACTTTTTCTCTATTGAATGGTGCCTATTTCTTGCCATCATCTCCAATCCTCTATATTCTTCTTCAACAAAACACCCTTCCCCCACTTTTCCACCATAACACAACCTTAAAACCTTCTCACAAGATGGATGTAATAGTTTTTAAGACACATAAAATATTTTTTTAATCCCAAAAGAAGTGGGCAACAACCTTCTCACCTCCCATGACCCCTCTTTAAGGCTATGATGCATAACTTCTTTTATTTTTATTCTTTATATTTTCTCCACCATCTAATTTTATTTTTTTTATTTTACTTCCATCACTTCTCACCTTCACTTCCAATGCGTACCACCACTTATAAGAAAAATGAGGTATCTTATAGTTCATTCTTCTTCGCAACATGTTTTGAGGTATTTTAAATCAAAAATCATGTCTACCAAGGGAGAAGGTCCCATACCTTTATAGATTTCATCAATGTACCATTCACTATACTTTTGGTACCATGTAACATTTTCTCCATCCATCGTCAATGGTCCTACTAGATTTGGTATGACCTATCATAGTCCATTTGAGGTCACCAGTGTAGGGGGTTTCAAATTATGTTCTTTGGTGTACTTGGTTACCTCTTCATTGTATTCATCTAGTTATGTGGTGATGAACATGTCTTCCACCATTATTAAGGCTTTCAAGTATGGTCCTTCCTTTTTTGGATATTCATCCCAGTCATCTCCATCCAAGTCACCTTAATTTTGAACTGCATTTTCCTTTTGATCCTTCTTGCCTTCTTCATTTAGTTCATAGGATATGTAGCCTATTTTATCTCCTTCATAGGGTGCATGAAACTTCCAGTGGCCCCATAGCCTTTTCCATAGTGTAGGTGTTCCAAATAGGGCATTAGTTAAATGTTTATGTACCTAGGGTATTGCAATTCCTTCTACCTTTATCTTGAAAAGTCTTTCTTCCATTGTTTTCTCACCTCCTGGTGATGTCCAATCTTCCTCTTTTGCAAACTGGCTTCAAATTATTCCCTAATACTACTCTTCCATGATTCCAATTTTTCTTATTACCCAATATTCTTTTGTTGTGTATCCTAGCATGTTTATTCTGATTGTTACTTCCTTTCTCTCCTTGTACTTCGATATGTTGATGGAGTCTTGTAACAGAGTTATGTCTAAATTATCAAGTTTGATCACTTTGTTCGCACCAAATTCCCTATTTTTGAATGGTCCAAGCCACATTACCTTGAATTTACCTGAATTTACCTGGCTTAATCTTGTTATGGTTGTTAGATTTTAAAACTAATTGGCTAGGTTAGAATCTCATTCTATAAAGGTGCTTGTCATGCTAGTACTTCTTTCTCTTTTGCATTACCTGTATCACCTATTGTGCTAATATTATTTGTTCGTCAAGTTTTTTTATTTGGAATAGCCACTTCTTCAAACTCTCTATTTCATCAAGTCTATTATCCATAACTATTCTCAATCTCAACACCATGTATTCAATTGGCACTATCACCTCTTGATCATACATTTGCTGGAACAATGTGTGCCCAGTTGTCACCTTATAGGTCATACAATATACCCATAGTATGGTAGGTAACTTCTCTTCCCAACTAGCTTCCTCGATGTCACACGACTCGTGAATGACTGAGACAAGTACCTTATTTGTGGACTCGACCTATTCCTTGGCTCTCGAGTAGTATGAACTTGATAAGTTGTGAAAGATATAGAACTTTGTTGTTATCAGGAAAATGACATGGTTGATGAAGTTTCCTCCCCTATCACTTGTAATATGTATTGGGATATCATACCTTGTGACTATTTTTTTGTAGATGAATCTTTTCATACTGACTACCGTGTTGTTTTTTGGCTCCTGAGCCTTCGCCCATTTTTTCAAGTAATCGATAATAATGACTATGTACTTGCAATGATGTAATTAGTTAACTTTTATTGGACCAATGAATTCTAGTCCACATCATTCAAAAAATTACCATTTTTGAGATGGAAAAATTGGCATGTAATCTTTTTCTAGAGGTTTTTCAACTCTCTGGCATGTATTGCATCCTATCATCCACTCTAGGGAATCTTTGTGTACGGTCATCCACCAAAATCCTACCAAGAGAACTTTTTGATCTATGGAATTTGGTCCCATATGTGCTTTTGCAAAATCTTCATGTGCTTCCTTGAGTACCCCTAGAATTTCTTCCTACATGACACCTCATCTCAATACATGATTTTATCCCATCTTATATAATAGACCATTAATGAGATGAATTTTTTTTCTCTTTAGTGCTAACTTTTGTCTCTATCTTGATGGCATCTCCTTTGGAAATTTGTGCATAGATAGTTACTCTCTGATGCTATCATACCATAGTGGTAGTGTTGCAACCTAAAACTAGTGCACATCAAGGAAGTCTTTGTTCACTCCCTTAGGTGGTTCACCAAATTGAGTTCTTTAGAATGGGTTGGTGATGACATGACTCTTTTGCAACCATATGATTATAATGAAGGTGAATTCCTATAACAGTAAGATCCATCAACTTACCCTTCCTTGGATGATCAATTTTTTTACCAAGTACATGAGGGATTGATGGTCAATGTAGAACATGAAAGGTATAGCCAACAAGTGGTGCCTAAATTTATGTATGGCATACATTGTCCTGAGAGCTTCCCTCTCCATCATACCATAATTATATTCTTCCTTTGACAAAAATCAGCTTGCAAAAATATCGAGTGATCCTACCCTTGCACTCCTACTTGCACTAGTCTTGCTTTGATCGTATAATTTGAGGCATCAACATGGACATAGAACTCTTTTATCCAATTTAAATGTGTCAAGATTGGTGAATTGATTAGTCATACTTTCAACTCATTGATGGATTTTTCTTGTTCTTCCATCTACACAAATGATTGCCCCTTTTTGGTAAGTACCTCTAGTGGGTAGGAAATCTGGGCAATTTTTTTGATAAAACTTATATATTGCCTAACATGACCAAGAAATAACTTCATGCTAGTGATATTTTGTGGGGCTTCCATATGTATGATTACCCTTATCTTATTGGGGTCCATCTTCAGTCCTACTTTGCAGATGATATGGCCCAACAATTTTCCTTCTGATACCATGAACCAACACTTTTTCAGTTTTAGTACCAATCTTGCTACTTTGCACTACTCCATACATTCTCTGAGTGTCTTCAAATGTTTCTCTTGGTCACTGTAGATTGACCACTCATCGAGGAATGCCTTAAAATTATTAACCAAAATTTTATCAAAAATGTGTAGAATGATTCTCTGAAAGGTTGTTGGAGCATTACATAACCCAAATGGCATCCGATTATATGCATATACTCCATCCTCAACTACAAATTTTTTCTTCAACTTATCTTCTTTGGTTATGCTTATTTGATTGTATCCTGAGAATCCATCCATGAACAAGTACATTTCATGACCAAAAACTTCTTCGAGGATTGTGTCAGTGAAGGGGATTGGGAAGTGATCCTTGATCATCACTGCATTCAAACTTCTAAAGTCTATGCATATCCAAATCTATTCAAATTATTTCTTGAGTGATATGATGATTGGTAAAAACCAATCATTGACTTCCACTTTGAAAATGATCCTTGTTTCTAAAATTTTCTTGATTTCTTCTTGGACCTTAGCAACATAGTTTTTATTCATTCGATATGGTCTCTTATGTATGGGTTGTTGTCCTGGTACGAGGGGGATCTTGTGTACACACAATTTTGGTAATATCCCTTTGAGGTCTTTATACATCCAAGCAAATGCATCTTTGTACTTTGTGAATATCTTGAATGCTAATACCTTTAGTATGGGGTCCCAATAATCCTTGACCAATATTGTCTTTGGTTTTTCTTCATCCCCCAAGTTTACCTTTTTCATCCTTGGTTCCTTGTAGATTATTTTGTCTCGTTCAAACTTGTGCACTAGTGTATCATCTAGTTTTGCCACTCCCTCCTTGTATTCTTTATACTAGACAAGATATGCCAGACTAGTTGAGGTTTTGTCTTCTTCTTCCTCAATTTCTTAGATTTGTAGCATGTTGCACTCTGGGTGGAACACCTCATATTCTTCCATTTTCTAATGGAATAGACCATTAAGAGAACTCATCTCATCCTCAAATTAAATCTTGAGGTCAAGTACCCCTTCATCATTAGGTTGCATAAACCTTCTTTCTTCGTTTGTCTTTGATTCTCCTCCATTGGACTTTGACTTAAAGGAAACCAATTTTTTGCTCATTACCTAATTCTTTAGGTCAATGACATACTTCCTCTCATCATTCTCGATGGAGAGTGTGTTTTCTTTCCAACTATTTTCCACCTTGGCTACAATCAACCACCCTCTCCCCAAAAGTGCATTATATTCCTTCTTCTATAGTGGGATGATGACAAAGTTTAGCAAAAATTGTTGTGTGTTGATTGTCATATTTTGTCCCATCAGTGTATCCAATGTTTTGATACCATGTTGGTCAATTCCTACCAAGTAAAATGTTGGTGACTAGAGAGTTGGTTTCCCTAGACACATCTAGGTCTCCTTTGGTAGTATGTTGACTTTTGAACCTCCATTGATAATGATATTTATGAGTTTCTTTCCCATGATTTCCATCTATACGATGGATAGCTTCCTCTCAATGTTCACCATGACTAATATTGGATTGGGTTCTTGTTTACCTTCAAGTAGTGGTACTACTACGTCTTTGCTTGGACTTACCAGTTGAACTTGGTTATCACTGAGTATGTTTGTGATTGCCACTCTCAACTACACAAAATTGTCTTTATAAGATCTATTACCTTGATAGGTATGATTATCTACAACATCTATCATACAATGTTCTTCTTTGACTCTCATAATGACGTACTAGATACTTCATTGGAGGTTTTTCTTTCCTTGGCCATTTCTTGTTCTACTTCTACCTTGGCCTCTCAAAATATTTCCTTCTTCATACGAGGGTTTGGGTACATGACCTTTTTCATTTATGCTTTGTTAATTGCCAAAAACTTCTCATCCTCCACTTCTAGCATGTTGATACCTTTTCACTTCGGATAGTTGGTGTCTTTGTGGCTGCCCAGTCCACACCACATACATAGTATTCCCCCTTTTTCTTGATTATTCTGGCATTCTCTAGTGAAATAATCCCATTCATTGTACTTTTGGAATTGTATCATAGGTATTCCTTTGGAATCATACTAGATTCAACTTCTTGGCCCACTATAATTGTACTGATCATTATTTCCTTTTCTATTACAATACCCGCCAAAAGATGCATTATTGTTGTTAATATTTTGAGGTTTAGGAGGTGTGGTTAGAGGATTTTATTGTTCCCCTTGGGTGAAGAGGACTTGTGTGATTATTTTTAAATTGTACAGATTGATGGAATGTCCCAGTACTCAAAAAATATCACAGAATGATTTCTTTGAAAAAATATTTTAGTGTGACCTATTTTATAGTCGACACACCACAGTTCTTTAGTTTCTTTAAGGATATCTTTTTCAGCCTTTAGTTCTTTCATCATATGCATCATATCTCATTGAAGGGCCTAAATAGTTTTAGATTCTCCGTCACTACTCTCATTTGTACTCTCATTGTCATTCGTCTTCCTTTTAGTTTGAGAGGATGTTTTATTTTCACTCTCGATATCCATTTCCTAATTGTAAGCCTCGACATATGATGATGGATTGCACATTGATCAAACATGATTTAATTTTAATGTTGAGGAGTTTGTTGTGCAAAGATATTATTTTTTTAAATACTAGGAACATGTGGAATATTAGTGATTTTATTTTTATTTTGTGCAACATGGTTTGTATTAATGATATGCCCTACATTTTAAAGATCTTGACTTATGAAATTGGTTAAGTTTTCAATATTGAGTTTGATAGGAATATTTTCTTTTATTTATATAAGTTGTATGGAGATGTAATCCTTGTATTCCAATAAAAATTAACTTATCTACTTAAGAATGAGGTTCATTTTTAAACAAGTAATTTTGATCATTCTCATAGTCACCATAGTTGACAAAGCCATCATTATACACAAACAAATTTTCAATTTGTTCTAAATAATGTGGTTCTCCAACATAAGGATTTTGGATGCATTGGATCTTGAAGGAAAGGACTTTGTTCAATGATATTTAAACCTCTTGTGAAATTGAGTGGTTTGAAGTTCTCAAGTTGATATTGGTCAAAAGGTGCTTATAAATAAAATATATTTGGGATAAGAGGAATTTCCATGTTTAAGATTTTATTTTTCTATCATAAAATTTCATTAGAGGCATGAATTTTACTTTGGTTTTGTTTTTAACTACTTTCAAACAAGGGGATGGAAGAAAAAGTAGACATAAATTGTAGACACGTAAAATATACTAATTGACATTGCACATCTGATCCTGACCACTAACACCGTTTCATCTTAAATCATCCCTCAGTCTAACCATTTAATCAAATACCTTTATTTAATTAAATTCATCAATGTTCCTCTCTTAATTAAATAAATCGTTTATCTAATTAAGTTATCCTTTCTTGTTAATTAAATCAATCAATCCAATCTAATTATCCCTATTTAACTAAATAATCAATTCTATTTGATTGAATCTCTAAAGTCCATCCATTAAATTAAATAAATTAAAACCTTATTTAATTTAATCTAACTTCATCTCCTTGGTTAAATAAAACAAAAATCTTTATTTAATTAATCCTGAAACCATTTCTTCTCATATTTTGATTTAAATCAATCCATAAATCTAAATCAATATGTCACATCATTCTAATCTTTCATTGAATTAACTAACCTTGATTAATTTAATCTCATGTCCCATCCTCTAGCTTTTGCAACTTGCACAAAAAAATAGATTTAATTCATTTATTAAATCTCTATTTTCTCTCAAATGGCATAATAAAGGAATATTCCTCAAATTTGAATTCAAAATCCAAGTGGACTTTGTCCTTGCAACAAGGCATTTACTCCACCTAGAAAGTCCTTTTTCCTTGAGCCAAGTGGCATTCAATGCACCTTCTTTCCCTCTTACATGTCATTTCAACAATTTCAAAATTCAAATATATGCATTTATTGACACATTCTTCAAAACGTGCACATCCTCCATCCATTCACATGATGACAAATGGCACTTTGTCATTGGTTGATTTTTAGTCCCACATTGCTCCATTTTGGACATCTCCTCAACTTGACATTCTATAAATAAGAGGCTTCATTCCTCATTTGATCATCCATAACTTGAGTAAACTTACTATACTCAAAATTCATAGCAACCTTCATCAAATTCATCCAAGCATAGTTAGGCTTTTTGTAGGTTTTCAACATGGAGCTCCATTGAAGTCATCACCACAAGCATGCATCTTTCATCAATCATCTTCATCACATCATTGGAGTTGGGAAAGGGCCAATTTTCACATCAAATTGGCATCAAATCCCTCAAGAGATTAAGAGTTTGATTTGTTTTAGAATAGGATTTGATATTTTAGTTTTAAGTTCATTTTGTTCTTCATTGTATTCCTTTTCTCTTGCATTCAAATGGATTTCTTGAGGGATCTATACTCTAACTTGCATTGACCTTATTAATGTGTTCATTTGTTGTGTTCTTGTAGGTATAGGATCTAGGTCCACATTTTGCTGCTAGGAGGGAAAACCAAAAGATCAAATCATGTTTTTTGAGAAAATTTCATGCTTTTTGTGTGTTTATAGAAAACTCCACCGCTGGAAGCTCAATGTCACTATTTAGCACCGCTGAGAACTCAACGTTGCCATACAACACCACTGCAAAGTTCAAACTACGATGCTCCAGACTTCCCACCCAGAATTCAAAATTCCAGACAGAACCACTAACTCTTTTCGGCTCACTGGAATCTTTTCAAAATCCAAACTTCACCGCTGACAAGAATAGTGATGCCTTCATGCTCACTAGTCTGCCTACAGAGCAATGCTGACTGGTAAGTGGCACTATACAGCACACCTAGTGACTTCAAACTGCGATGCCTTCGTGGATTGCACCACTAGAGGGAAGTAAAAAGTGGAATTTTATTTCTAACACGTGTTTTTTATCAAATTCTGGTTCTTTGGCATGTTTTATGCTTTTTTGACCTCTATTTTGTAGAATCTGACAGATTTTCTTGTAGGTTGGATTGGTCAAAGGTGAAGAGGAAAAGAAGCATGATGACCTCATTTCGTGATAACAAGTGTTTTTAAACACTCTAGTGTTTGTTCAACACTCTTAAAGGATTCACTATTCCTCTTAAGGAAATTTTTTTTATCTCTCATGCTTAGGACTTACTAGTTTTATTTTGGGCTCTAAAAAGAACTTTTTAAATTCTTCTTACAAAAGGAGCTTAAAATGAACTTTAAGACACAAACTCACCAGATTTTGTTTGGGGCTAATAATTGAAGAAGGAAAATTCTCACACTTCATTTGGTGCTATAAAAAGAAATCATTTTTTTTCTTTTGTTGGATTAAAAAGAACATGTGCAACTTTGCTTTGTGATTGCTTACTCAAACTAACATCATTGAAAAGATGTATGCGCTTCTCTCGTGCCTCACAGTGATCTTGAGAATCAAAAGGATTTTTAATGGTCTTAGGGTGGGATAAAGTGATCGCCTCCACATTTCATTTTGGGGATTAAAATTGAACAAAACATTGTGCGAGTGTGAGTAAATCTATTGTGTGTGTTCTCCCTTTGTTTCTAAAGGAAGGTTGATCAAACTATGAATACGTTTACTCACTATTGTTTATCTTAGAAGGCTTGCCTTGGGGAAAAAGTACTCACCCAAGGGAACGACTCAGCCGGTAACACTCTAAAACCAAGAGTATTTCCAGCTAAGATATAAATGTGGGTATTGGAATAAACACCAGTATAACGCGGTTGGCTCTGATGAGAAGAGCAACAATGGTCTCTCGCCATGTTGGGTCAACTCCTACGAACGGAAAGTCCGAATTAAAACCCTTGTTGTAGAAAGGCCAAAATCCCTATCTATTTGTTGGTGCAAGAACGGTCGTTCTGAAGCCGCCCCACACTTTTATGGTCTTTAGTAGAAATGGAAAGCATGCCATGGGAGTTTCATGGGTGTTGATTCTTGGCTGCCCTGTATAAGTGAGTGTCATGGAGGGGAGCCAGTGGGGTCAAGCATCTAACCATTTGCTAAAGATAAGTGTAGCTGGACTTGTCCAAGTGGGGACTCAACAAAATATTGTCTTTCATATCCATAAGGTTGTGCATGTTCATGGTTACAAAAAACTTGCTTGTTCGAAAACATTTGGAAAACAAACATTTAACATCATCATCAAAATTTCAAACCCTTTAGGAGGAAAATCCAATTGACCAAATTCATGTGTTATTGCTTGCCCTTGGGATTTTATCCTTAGAGGTTTCTAAACACTTGGATTTACATCTCAATTTTCCTACTAAAGTTAAACAATAGGTAACCCTTGCCTTGATTTCATCAAAATTCCACATAACATACTTTGTGGGATTCAAAGAAATTGGGACATTGGACATCTAGTTTGGAAATCTAATCAAAGAAATGTTTGTGATAAAAAAAAATCACTAAGCAAAGATTAAAAAAATTGCTCTCACACATGTGCTAGTTCCTCATGATTTATAAGAAAGTCAAAATCCTAAGCAAAAGTTCAAAATTTAGAAGTCACACTAGAAAAGTCATCAAGAAATACATCAGAAAGTGCAATCAAAAGCAACATATCAAAATAAGAAAAAAAATCACAAGGTTCTATAGACTCATTCCTTTGAACAATCCAGAAATGTATGCTTAGTTTGAACCTCTTCTTAGTTATAGAGTTCCTTAGAAGTATTGTATGTTCTTCAATACTGAGGTCTAGTAAACAAGTGTCTTTTTAGGTACATTCTAGGATCAAAATCAAATCTTTGCATCAATCCCTAAACATCAAAACCAAAATCACCTCACCATCACCTCTTGAAAAATCTTGAAATTATCCTCCATGCTAGGCTTTTTGGAAAAAAATCAAAATCATCAAATCCTTGAAGCAAAATCCTTGAAATCTTTGAATCAAAAAATATCAAATCATCTTTGGCTAGGTATGTGTAGATGCATCCTTTTGCATATGCTTAGTCAAATTATCAAACCATCTTGTTTAGCTAGGTATATGTAGATGCATCCTTCTTTGTATGCTTGGTTAAATTATCATCTTGTTTGAATAGGTGTGGGTAGATACATCCTTCTCCCTACACACATTCAAATTGTCATCCTTTGAGAAAATCTATCCCTTAGATAATCATCCAACATCTTAGGGTCTATTTGTTCATAAATCCAAAAGAAAACCCAAAATCAAATCAAGGTCAATCCAAAATCCAAAACAAAATCCAAAAATAAATCCAAAAAGTAATAAAAATTCTAGCATCCCCTCAAGATTTCTCAAAAGTTCAAACATCCACATCATCCATCTTTTACATCATCCCCATCATATCACCTTTGATCCTTGGAAAACATCGTAAAGTTTCTCCTTTTTGTACCTAAGATTGGATCAATCCAAAAAGAATTAGAGATTCATCTCCAATATTCTTCAAAATTGATCCCTATTTTATGGTGCAAACTAGATTTCAACACAAGAGGAACATGGAAGCCAACAAAGAAACACCCACTACAAGTGACCTAAGTCAAAAAAATTATGAAATAAATCTTGTTGAATCAAGTAATCCTCTAATAAAATTTCCTACATCATCACAAAACCCTCAAGAGGAAGTAGAGGACCTTGCCAATAATCCCTTTAGAATGTCGCACAAAGAAATCACTGAAATGATTCAAAATTCGGAGAACCATAAGATTATCAATATCATGATGAGACTCAACCCTTCACTATACATGCTCGAATTAGCAAAGCAAGGGGTTAAACTACCTTCTGATTTTGATGTGAGCTCTATAGTGGAACCATCCCTAGAGGTCATGCCTCCAATTTCATCCACACTCCCCATCTCATCTACACCTCCATCCCAAAGTATCACTCAAAACATCCCACAAATCACAACATCCATTGCTCCAACTCAACCTAGTGTTAACAAGGGAAGTACATTTATCAATTCCATACAAACACACCCCCTCGTCAACAATCAAGACTTGGATGCAAACACCATTTTAGGGGAAAACGTACCCCAAAATCCATTTCATACATATGTCTCTCTGACTTTCCATGATCCCAATGATCCATCATCATCATCCTTTCATGCAACACCCCAAACCTCTATCCCCATAACCTCACAAGGAGAGGGTGACATGTTTGGACCAGGGGGGATTTTTGACACAACACCATTTCCTCAAGAGATCACATCTCTCACGTTTTCACCACTTCCACCATTGCCATCATCATCCACACCACTACTTGGCTTAGGGATTCCACCTTTAACAAATATCAATCAAAATCAAACCAACATCTCGAACATCAATCAAAGCATCACACCAAACTCTCAAAACTTGTCATCAACATTGTAACAATAGATGACAACTACACAAGCAATCCCCACATCATCAACCACCCCCCTAACATCTCAAAATGTGGTCTCTCAAGGACCAACCACATTGATCACACCATCCACCACTCAAACTCCAATCACTAACACGACAACACCTTTCACCACCACAACAAGTAGCATTCCAAATCCACCACCACCAAGCTCCAACACATCAAGCCAATACAATATGGCATTGCAAGCAGCTCAGCAAGCTGCCTATCAAAAGGAACTCTTGCAAGTACAAAAACAACAAGCTGCACAACTAGTTGCCTAGCAAGCCGCTCAATCTGTGGAAGCTTCTCAAGTTGCCCAAGCTACATTACAAGCACAACAGGTTGCCCAAGCCCAAATATTATTGCAACAACAAAAACAACAAGTTGCACAAGCTCAGACTTAAGCTCAAGCTCAGGCTCAAGCTCAGGGACAAGCTCAAGCACAAGCTCAAGCTCAAGCCCAATATCAAGCACAACAAGCACAAGCACAAGCACAATATCTTGCACAAAAACAAGTAGCACAATATCAGGCACATCAACAAGTGCTAAAAAATATCTAGAACAACAAGAAGTAGCCCAATTAGCAACTCAACAATAAGTGTTGTTGGCACAACAATAGCAGGCTCAGTGATAGGCAATCTTGGCACAACAACAACAAGACCAACAACAAGCGTTGTTGATACAGTAGCAAGTGCAAGCATACATGGCTCAACAGAATGTGCAAATACCACCAATAAACACATCAACCAATCCACCCATTCCATCAACAAGCGAACCACCTCATAACACCTTCATCCCACCCCCTAATCCGCAAAATGATGTAGCAACACAAATCAAATTACTCTCACAACAACTGCTCGATCTTCAATCAGGGAAAACCACAAAAACATCTAGCAACTTGTGTCCTTATCTATTCAACAAGAGCCTTGTGATGAAACCATTCCCAAAGGGATTTGAGATCTCCAAGTTTGACAAATACCGTGGGATGGGAAACCCTGAAGATCACATTAGGGAATTCTAGGTTCATTGCATGGAAGTCACGTATGATGATACCTATCTAATGTGGCTATTTCCCAGGAGTTTGGCTGGCCACACCATGGAATGGTTCTCTCGCTTACCTATAGACATCAAGACATTCTAATAAATCATAGATGCATTCATCAAAAACTACACATGCAATATTGCCATGGATGTCAGTCTAGAGGAACTATTGGCTCTGAAACAAGGTAAGAATGAATCATTTGCTTCATTCCTTCAATGATGGCGATCCAAGGCCAATCAAAGCAAATGGGTCATGCCCGAGGAACAACAAGTGTGCACTATCATATCCAACCTTGATGGCCTCTTAGAATTCCACCTCAAAGTCCAAGGGATCACCACATACAACTAGTTGATTTCCAAAGTGCTCAGCATCGAACAAGCCCTTATGACACAACCTAGGGGATCAACTTCATATCCCGAACAACAGAACAATCACCCATCTACAAGCTATAATGACAAACCTCGCACATGGGAAAGAAACAAAAATATTACAAATGATGGTGTTGTCGATGCCAAATTTTTCATCAGTGTGCCTCGAAAAAACATACCTGCACTAGAACAACAAATCCAAAACCATCATCAAAACAACCATCCAGCGAACACAACAACACAACAACCAAACAATCAAGCGATCAATAATGTCAATGATCAAAGTTGACTGACCCAGTGAAAGAAAAACTTCACCAAGCAAAAGTACACCGCTCTTGGGGAACCACTTGAAGTCATCATGAAGAAACTGATAAACGAAAACCTCATCAAGATTCCCACCTATGAGAACTACCAAGAACCAGATGTGAAACCTCCTTGGTACAATGAAAATCAACTCTGTGACTTCCACAAAATAAAAGGGCACACCACTAATAGTTGCAAGAGGTTAAAGAACATAGTCCAAGACCTCATTGATCAAAGAATCATAAATGTGGAACAATCGACAGGGAATCAAAATCTCAAAATATACACAAATTCGATGCCTAACCATAACAATAAAGGGAACAATAAAACTGATAAGGGGAAATACACCTTCAAGAACATGAATCATGTATACGACCATGTCTTCGCATCCCTGGATGACTATTGTGCTACCATCACCATCAAAGGAGCTCATACTGATTATGGAGTCACCACAAGAGGTGGCAAGGTTACCATCACAGAGTCATCTTAGCCAAATAGAGTACCCACACCCAACCCCAGATTTGTTCCCAATGGTTGCAATTTCCTTGATCAGCTAAAAAGAACCACAATACAAATCTCCATCATTGAGTTACTAAAAATCTCATCTTCCCACAAGAAAATCCTTGAGGAAGCATTGGCTTCATCCACCGTCTCTACAGATCTCAATGCGGAACAATTCCAAGCTATGGTCAGAAACATCATTACCTCAAATCTCCTCACATTCTCCAACCAATATTTTCCTGCTCAACCATCTAATAACCATGCACTCCACTTAGAGGTCCTAGTGCAAAAAAATAAAGTCAAGCGAGTCTTGGTGGATGGAGGTGCAGGCTTGAATATTTTTTCCCTCAAGCTCATTAAGAACTTAAAAATCTCAGAGGATTCCATCGACAAAGGTAAAGGTATTACAATTAGAGCATATGATGATCAGGAAAGAGTGTCCCAATGCACAATTCAAATCCCTATTCAAGTAGGGCCAACTATCATGGAAACTACTTGTCAAGTCCTGGACCTCAACTTGCCTTATAACATTCTCCCAGGATGTCCATGGATTCATGCAATGCAAGCAGTAGCATCAACCTTCCATAAATGTGTCAAATTCACATATGAAGGACAACAGGTCACCATCCATGGAGATCCTGAACCATTCTCCTACTGCAAAATCCTTGAGGCAAAATACTACAAAATACCTCAAGTACCTAAAAATTATGAAGGCCCATCAACACCATACATTGATCCAACCACTCTCGCCTCCACTTCTGTGATAGAGACACATGCTATTCCTGCCATCCCTACCATCTTTGATATCAAATTCATCATCCGGGACAATGGTTGCATAAATTATATGATTCCCAAAAATGCCTTTGTGGTAGGAGAGTTGCCACAATCTCTTGGATCATGAGGACGCCTGCAATCAAATGAAGCCTCCACTTCCCAAACATCCCGTAAATATCCCAACTTCAAAAGTTGGGGAGATCTCGGCTGAGAAGTCATAGAAGAAGACCCATCTCATCTCCTATACCAAGATAATAGACTAGCAACCAATCTACCAATGGATGATAGAAGTAAAGGTTTGCAAATGATGCTCGCAATGGGCTATGACAGAAACCATAAACTGGGGAAAAATGACAATGGGCTTATAATACCCCTCATTCCTAATATGTAAATGAGAAATATTGGCCTCAGATGTACCCCTCTGAGTATAACCATACATGGACGAGGTCCCCCAGTTAAAGCAGTCAAGACTCCCCGTGAACCAACACCAACTGAGCTTCACTTACCTGTATCCACTAGTCGCATCTTAGATAATTTCAATTTTGACATAACTGATGTCTGTAGTAGTAGTGATGATGAGGATCCCATAACCAACGTACCCAGGCTCTTTGAGGATACCACCCTTCTCATGATTAGCACCCTATCTTATGAGTCTGAAAACCAAAACCATGAAATTCGTCTAGTTTACCCACAACTCATTGATTATGACCAACGAGGACCACCAATTCTTAAGACATTCAAAATCAATGCAACACTCTCAGAATTCATGGGAGTACATGAGATCACAAAGCAGGATTCATCATTGAGCTAGATACATAGGCATATTATGGGGAAATGATTGAATCCCGCAGTTGCAAAAGCAAGAAACTGAGAATAATCTCTAGGTCCTTGAATGAAAACCACACTGTGGCACTCTCTGACCCAAAAAAAGTAAAAAGAAAGGACACATCCAATGGTGAAAACCACACTATGGCACTCTCCAACTCAAAAAAATTAAAAATAAAGGATGCATCCAATGGTGAAAACCTCTCTGAGGCACCTAAGGATAGGGGATTCAATCTTCCTTTTAGAGCTCTTCATCAGGAAAAATCAGTGGTCCTAGCAGAAAAGTGCAATCCAGTTAATCTAGGAATAGAGGAGACCCCACACACATCACATTCTATGCAAATCCATTACTAACAGAAGAACAAGAGCTCTTAGCAGCCTTCTTAAGAGAAAGACAAGTTAATTTTGCATGGAGGTATGCAAACATGTCAGGGATCGATCCATAAATTTTAGTTCATCACCTAGCAGTATACTCTAAAGCAAAGCCTGTTAGACAAAAGCTCAAGAAAATGCACCCTCAAATCACCCTGCTAGTCAAAATGGAATTGAAGAAGCTATTAGACGTAGGATTCATTCGACCAATAGATTATCCATAATGGGTGTCAAACCTGGTTCTCATCTCAAAACCCGATATGGGCATCAAAATTTGTATAGATTTTAGAGACTTAAACAAAGCATGTCCAAAAGATGATTTCTTGTTGCCCAACATTGACATGATTGTAGACATGACGGTGAGACATGAAATGATTTCTTTGATGGACGATTTCTTGGGATACAATCAGATAATGATTGCTAAAGAAGACAAACACAAAATGGCCTTCACTTGTCCATGTGGGACTTATTGCAAGAATATGATTCAATTTGGCTTGAAGAATGTAGGAGCAACATACCAAAGAGCCATGACGTTAATCTTCCATGACATGATCCATAAAACTATCAAAGATTATGTTGATGAAATACTAGCCAAATCTAGAAAGAGGAAGGATCACATAGCAACCTTGAGTACTATTTTTGATAGGCTGGAGGAATACAAGGTCTGATTAAATCCAAAGAAGTGCATCTTCAACGTACAATCAGGAAAGTTGCTAGGATACATAGTTTCATTGAGAGGTATTGAGGTAGATCCAACAAAAGTAAAAGCAATCCTTAAGATGGAGGCCCTAAAACATTGAAACAATTGAGAGGCCTCCAAGGCAATCTTCAGTCCATCCGAAGGTTCATAGCACAACTGGAAAATAAACATAATCCATACTTTCACCTACTTCATAAGGGAGTAGCATACAAGTGGGATGAAAAGTGTGAAGAAGCCTTCAATAAGATCAAATAATATCTTCTTACACCACCAATCCTCATGCCATCGATCCCAAGAAATCCATTAATTCTCTGTGTCAGCAACAACGACTGCCCTTGGAGCTCTTCTAGCTCAACATGACGAAAATGGGATAGAAAGGGCCATCTATTATATTAGCAGAACAATGGTTGGGCATGAGTTAAACCACTCATTCATTGAAAAAGCATGTCTAGCAGTAGTGTTTGCATCACAAAAATTTAGACATTACATGCTGGCACACAAAATAAAACTCATCGCCAAAATCGACCCTCTCAAGTACTTATTGTCAAAAGAAAAGCTCACTGGAAGGATGGATAAATGGGTCACGATACTATCAGAATATGACATTGAATATGTGGAGTGGAAAGCAATTAAAGGTCAAGTCATCGTAGATTAGCTTGTAGAAACACCAAGCTATTCAGAGAATCCTCTCATCTCAGAGTTTCTAGACGAATCCATCTTCAATCTCAAGATAGCTGACCATTGGAAACTTTACTTTGATGGCTCATACACGCAACATGGATCAGGATTTGGTGTCTTCCTTATCACCCCACAAGGGGAATGCATACCTAGATCATATAAATTGGCATTCCCCTGCACCAACAATATTGCAGAATACAAGGCTTTAACCATAGGTCTCAGAATAGCAGTGCAGTGGCACATCATGGCCCTTAGAGTATACAAAGACTCTCAGCTAATAATAAACCAAGTGAACGGTGAGTACCAGACTAAGGATGATAAGCTCACTCCACACAAGAAACTGGTGGAGGCTCTTAAGGAATCCTTTATCGAGATCACATTTGAGCAGATACCCAGAGCCAACAACAAAGTTACAGATGCCATGGCAACGATTGGATCCCTACTAGACATCCCTCACAATGTCCCAAAATATGAATTCTTGGTAGAGCATCTTCTTGTGCCCACATTCAAGGTACCAGAATTAGAATTTGTGTGCAAAATCATTGGTCCTAGAGACCCCTGGTACCATGAAATTTATACCTACTTACGAATAGGTGTCTTACCTACTGACTTACCCTCAAGCTTAAAAACAACTTTTATTAAAAATTCTTCTAGGTTTGTCATCCTAGGAAATACCTTATACCGTAGAAGCATAGAGGGAACCTTATTATGTTGCCTTAATACTGACGAAGCCTTGACTACTTTAACTAAGGTGCATAATGGCATCAATGGTTCGCACTCTAGTGGAATGACCTTAGCTAAGAAACTGTTGAGGATGAGGTATTATTGGCCCACTATGGAGAAAGAGGCACACAACTGCGTCAAAAAGGTGTCTACAATGTTAACAGCATGGGGACCTCATCCATGCTCTAGCTCAAGAGCTCCATCCCATCATTATACCATGGCCCTTCTCATAGTGGGGGCTTGATCTCATCAAAAAAATCACTCCCACTTCATCTAATGGCCATAAGTTCATCATAACCGCCACTGAGTACTTTACCAAGTGGGTGGAAGCCATCCCCATGACATATATCACTAGAAAAAACAAATATCAAAGTTCATCCTGAACTATCTAATATGTCGATACGGTGTCCCACAAGCTATTATCTCTGATAATGGGACACCATTCAAAAATTAGGATGTCTGCGATCTTTGCAAAAAATTAAAAATCCAACATCACTTCTCCACCCCATACTATTCCCAAGGAAATGGCCAAGCAGAAGCCAAAAATAAAACCATTTTAAAGATACTCAAGAAAACAGTCAATGACACAGGTCGTGACTGGCATCTGCAGCTCAATCTCACCCTCTAGGCCTATCGAACCAGCATCCACAAACCCACTGATGCCACCCCATTCTCCCTGGTCAACGGATCAGAAGCCATACTCGCCATTGAGATCAAGCTCTCATCACTAAGAATATCACTGCAAAACCTCATCACAGATGTAGAATACCGAGTATCAAGACTGAATGAGCTAGAGCTACTGGATGAGCGGGATATAGATGCTTTAAATCATTTGCAAGTCTATTAGAACATACTCAAGAGGAGTTATAACAAGAAAATTAGAAGCAAGACTTTCCAAGTTGGAGAACTGGTACTAAAGGAGAATCAGAAGAATGTCCTAAATCCAAATAGTAAAGGAAAATTTGAACTAAATTGGTTGGGACCATTTTTTATCACAGTAAGCTATAAGTCAAGGGCATATCAACTATCAACACCCAAAGGGGAACCTCTGCAGGAGCCCATGAATAGCTCCCATCTCAAAAAAATTTATGACTAATCTTTCAAGGTATAGAACCCAAAAAATCAAAAAATCAAAAAATGTCCTGAAAAAATGGTTACCCTGATGAAAACCTGGCAAACAGGTGTCTTGGTGACAACAAAAAAAATCAAAAAGCAAAAAATCCAAAAAAAGAAAAATTAAAAAAAGGATAAAAAAAAAATAGTAAAGAGAAAAAATCGTCTGCTAGTGAAAACCACTTCGGTGGCACTTTGGACAAGTACCTTGGTGAAAACCTGGAAAATAGGTGCCTTGTGTAAATAAGCATGTTCCATCCACAAATATCTTCATGGCTTGTTATGCATCATCCATCACATTCAGATCTCCATCCATCACCCATCCATTTGGCATCTGCATCATAGCTCAGTCCTGTGTTCGTATCATGATCCATCCTAGTACTATTTGGCCCATTCCCAAGGTCAGTTTTCCCTACCTTTATCAAAGTATTCTATTGCATCACGATGGGGGAATGTTCTCATCAAATCAGATTTGTGTATATTCTTGAAGTCCTAAAATCAGAAAATTCAAAAACATCAGAAAACCAAAAAATCCAAAAACATTCAAAACATATCAAAATCCCAAAAATAGGTCAAAAATTCACAAAATAAAGTCGTCTTGTTGAACTACGGGTCTTTGAGCCTTGAACGTAGGCAAGGTTGATCTTTGATCATCCCCCGAGATACTTAGGTTAGTCCTTTAGGAGTCTGTCATAATTAACTGGCATTTCATCATGTATATCTTCATCTGTAAATTGATTAAGTTGTTAGTCAAATGTATGTGGTCTTTGTGTGTATAACGTAGGAAAGGATAATCTATTAATCAACCCTCGAGGCCCCTAGGATAGGTCCTTAGGTTAGTCTCTTGGTCAAAATCTCAAAAAAACCCCAAAACATTTGAAAATTCAAAAATCAAAACATTTATAAAATCTCGAGAAATACCAAAAACAACCTCAAAATAGTTCAAAAAAACTCCAAAAACATCCAAATATTTGAAAAAATCCATCCATCTCATCTTGCTTTCACTCGCAATAACATCACTCATAATAAACAATCGTCATCCTCAACCTTTGGTGAAACAGTTAGAAACAAGTCTAGCAGGTTAAAAGTGAAAATTCAAAACGTCAAAATCTCAAAATCTAGGTTAGTACGTAAACAAGTTGGTCAACTCTTTGTGTCAATAGCCTATCATCCAATCAGTCCCATACCAAATCATCTGATATCGTCATGTCCTAGGATGCATCCTTCCTACAATGGACATCAACATCAGACATCATCATAGTTTAGTCTTGACTAGCGGTATTGAAGAACACCAGCTTGTTTGTTTATTGTATCTTTGTCTTTTGATTTATCTTATTGTGCTCATTCCAAGGAGCTATCCATGATGTCCCCAATGAAGGGATTTAGAGAGATAGGAGCAATGATCATTATCTTTTTATCTATTGCGCTTGTTGGGAATTCTTGTAATATAACCTTGGCGAATACTTTCTTTATTTAGGTATGTATAGAGGGCGTTTTAGATATTTTGTTGACCACATAGGAAGGCTTTCCTTTCTATGTTTTGGTCTAAGATGTTTGAAGTACCTGAGGTGCATCCTAGTAGGGTTTTCGTATGTCAAGTGTGAACAAGGATACTTCTATCTGATTGTCGAGTCAAAGTCCATCATACTAAATATAACGTCATCCTGGTTCTTAATACTTTGATGCATCATATTTATGTGTGTTATCAAACATAAGATAATTGGCCCTTTGAAAATCCCAACTCCACGATAGATGTTCATCATCATCATCTTTGGTCTTGTTGAAATTTCTTATTTCTTCTATTTCTTCTTGCTTTTCACGCTAACAAAGGTACTATGACAACTAATCACCACCATCATTAATCCTACATCCACAAATTGTCAGCACAATGCATATCATATAGAAAAAATTGATCATCTCATACGCATTTACTATAGATTTGTTATTCTAAGCATCTCATAACATAGCATTACATACACATTTGCATATAACCACCTCTTACACAATTACAAAAAAATAAATAACCCATCATATCATCCATGGCATAATCATATAACCATGATCGTATCACATAAATAGATTAGGCATTTGCATCCATTTGCATAAAGCATACATCATCATAAATATGCATATCATCCATCCATATCATATAGAACATCGCATAAATCATTTTGCATATCATTTCATAAATCATCCCATATCATTATAAGCATCCAATACAAAGCATAATAGGTACGTAAACATTATACACAATCCATCGCATTAAGTGCATACATCTATCCATAATTAAATAAAACATCTCATAAAATCATTCATTATATCATTTCAAATATACATCATAAGGTCATTACTCACATATCATTTTGCATATACACCATAGATCATCATCTCCATACCATATTGTGTAACATATCACGTCATATATAACATCACATCATAACATCGTCACAAGTGCATATCATACATGGAAAATCACATACATTCATCATTGCATAGCCACATATTAGGATCACTGCATTCACATCACCATCACCATCATAACAGAAAAGAGATCGAAAAAGAAATCACCATCCTCTTTTTTTTTCTGAGATCACCTAAAAAATTAGAATTTTCATCCGATCTCTCAAGGGGGCAGTATGCTACCATAATTTCCTTCTCCGAGGCAGCAATGAGGCAATTTTTAAAATTAGAAAAATTTTGGCTTTTGATCGAGATCGTTTATTCTTTGAACCAATGCAAATAAGTGCATCAGCTTCAAAGAGGGGCAAAATGTAGACACGAAAATATACTAATTGACATTGCACATTTGATCCTAACCACTAACATCATTTAATCCTAAATCATCCCTCGATCTAACCATTTAATCGAATACCTTTATTTTATTAAATTCATCAGTGTTCTCTTAATTAAATAAATCATTTATCTAATTAAGTCATCATTTCTTGTTAATTAAATCAATTAGTTTGATTTAATTATCCCTATTTAATTAAATAATCATTTTTATTTGATTAAATCTTTAAAGTCCATCCATTAAATTAAATAAATTAAAACCTTATTTAGTTTAATCTAACTTTCTCTCCTTGGTTAAATAAACAAAAATCTTTATTTAATTAATCTTGAAACCATATTCTTATCATATTTTGATTTAAATCAATCCATAAATCTAAATCAATATGTCCCATCATTCTAATCTTTCATTGAATTAATTAACCTTGATTAATTTAATCTCTTCTCATGTGCCATCCTCTAGCTTTTGCAACTTGCACAAGAAAATAGATTTAATTCATTTATTAAATCTCTATTTTCTCTCAAATGGCATAATAAAGGAATATTCCTCAAATTTGAATTCAAAATCCAAGTGGAATTTGTCCTTCCAACAAGGCATTTACTCCACCTAGAAAGTCCTTTTTCCTTGAGCCAAGTGGCATTCAATGCACCTTCTTTCCCTCTTACATGTCATAAAAACAATTTTAAAATTCAAATATATGCATTTATTGACACATTCTTCAAAACTTGTACATCCTCCATCCATTCACATGATGACAAGTGGCACTTTGTCATTGGTTGATTTTTAGTCCCACATTGCTCCATTTTGGACATCTCCTCAACTTGACATTCTATAAATAAGAGGCTTCATTCCTCATTTGATCATCTACAACTTGAGTAAACTTACTATACTCAAAATTCATAGCAACCTTCATCAAATTCATCCAAGCATAGTTAGGCTTTTTGCAGGTTTTCAACATGGAGCTCCATTGAAGTCATCACCAAAAGCATGCATCTTTCATCACATCATTGGAGTTGGGAAAGGGCCAGTGTGAAGGAGTGTTTTTGTGCTTAACCGGAACTGTAATCAAGCTTTTGTAGAAGCTATTTTCTCAGTTCATAACCTATGGATCTAATTTGAATTTTTGTAAGATAGTGTGTCTTCTTTGGGTAGTGATCCCTCTTGTATTTGAACAATGAGCTCTAGGCAGTGTGCTTGAATGCATGTGCATTCCCATTATTCTTCTTTATACTTTTAACGGGGTATAATATTGTGGACTGACATCCATCATGGTTTATTTTTTTGCTCTGTAAAATCTAAATATAATTACTCTGGTGATAAATAGTATTGTTATTGATCTCAATGTTGTTCACCATGTTTACCCTCATTAAAGTTACTAGGGTGAAAAGTTTAAATATACATGACCTACATTCTATTTCACCCCCTCTCTCTTGAGTCTATCCTTGTTTTACCAACAACCTAGTTCACTACAAAGAGAAAATGGATAAAGGGTTACCTAAGATAGGCTTGTAGGAGTTAAATTGAGGAAGTCCTCTATATACTTAAAGGTATGTGAGACCCGGTTCTATGAAATTAGGGGATTTATCTATGTATGATTGAGGTCAAATTCTTCCTCACTTCACTTTGTTCCCTTAACCAAATATACTCCAAAAATGATAAATCCACCATGCTCCTTGAATTTATATCTCCCACTAGAATACATATGTTTATGTTGACACATGGTGATGAAATCTACTGCAAACATGCTAAAATAAGAAAATGAAGAGATAGATGTTTTGATCCCCAAGACCATGAAATCATGTGAGGTAAGAGCATACACACTCAATATTTAGGTTATGCACATGAAAAAAAATGATTATCAAGGCCACCTCATGGATGGAAAGAAGAGACTGCATGACTTAGTCATACAAATATATGCAAAAAATAAATAAGAAAGTATTTTTTCCTTTTTCAATGAATTTGTAAACTCTTTATCCAATGTAGCTACACAATATAAAAATTATTAATTTTGAGTTGAATATCTTTGATGCATGATATTTACAAGCTACACTCAAATTTGACTAGTAGAAAACAAAATCTTTAGACATGCTAAGAAAAATAATTTTAATCTATCAAATCAAATCAATGCATTATTGTGTGTGGATGTCAAACAACCTTAATTTATATGATAAGGACTCTCTACCAATGATAAAAAAATGTACCACAAGAATTATACGGATCTAAAATTACTCTTGTTGATTATGGGGAATAGCTACTTATGAGCAAAAATAATACCTACACCATAAAATTATTCTATAAATGTTTTTTGATAAACATCAAATAAATCAAAACAATTATTTCCCAATATTAGATGTATCAATAAAATTAGTGTTTGAATTAAAAATATTAGAACTTACTTCCTTTCCATGTCATAAAGTGTAATATGGAGCCAATATTATTTTTTTATTAGTGATGCTTGAAAAGATCTTCGATTAGAATAGTCAACAAGAGAAGGAGGTTGTGCGTGTTAGATTTTATGAGAAACAAGAACCAAGCTAGGATCTATTTCTGGTCATAGATCAATGCAACTCCAATAAAAAAATGATCAAAGACAAAAATAGTTTAAAGGAGAGTTTATCTTGAAAGAGATAAAATAGAGATAATTGTAAGAGAATTTTGAGAATACTCACATTACTCTCACCAAACAAGCAAAGGTGACAAGAAAGTGTTGTATATATAGTGTTATGTGGGAAAAATGGATTTAGGATCTAAATCACACTTTTATCCTACAAGACATTAGGGGACACAAAAATGACCATGAAAGACCACTTGGCTACTATCCTCAAGTGAAGAGACATAATAATTGATTAGGGTTTTGGTCCCCTTCTGGAAAAAGCTTTTGTTGTTTTTGGATGTGACGTGTGTGATCTTGTGAATGTGAACTAGGTTAACTATGAAAATACAAAAACTAATGGAAATATAGAAAAGTATAGAAATAATGAACAAAAACTAAAGAAAATAGAGAAAAGAGTAGAGATAGATGAACCTGACACTCAAATATGGATTGAAACTATCTGGTTAGGGGTGTGGGCACCCTAGACTAAGAAATGAGGGTTTCTAAAACTTTTGAATAGGATCTAATGTGTTACAGTTTGAAGGTGCTTCCCTATTAGACAACTTTGGAAATTTATATGTTGATGAATAATTGCACTTGCCTTAACTTGATGAAGGAATGTACTTGAATACTTGATCTTGATGTTGAATCTTTTCAATCTTCTCCAAATCCACTTCAGATATATCACCTACAAGAAAGAGAGGAGATAGGGTTATGTCATATAGGTTTTTTCCTAAGTCAAACCTCGTTTTGGTGTTTCCACATCTACAAAAACTATGATGATGTTGGGTAATGAGTTATTACCCTAGGTCGAGTAGAGAAAAATGGATTAAAAAAATGATAAATCATAAGTGTCGCAACTTACCACTTATATCGTCTTTCCTTAATAGATTCAAGTCATGTCACTCATCTTATTCAAGGAGAATTTGATGCTTGATTGAAAGGTCCTGCAAGTGTTATTACTCACAAAATAATTAACATAAAACATGAAAAAAATATTACATGATGCATTGCTAACATGAATCTTAATTTATGATAATGCTACAAAATAATGTGTATTCTACTCTTGAATTTCCTTGATTGCTTTTTAGGATGCTCAATTGCTCCAAAATTTCATTAGGTTGCATTAGATGTTTGAATGGTGAAAAAGACTTATATTTATATACATTTGTTGATTTCCCACAATAATTATTTTGAAAAGCCAAAACATAAATTTGAATTTGTAAATATAAAAAATGTTGACAATAAAATATTAAAAATTGGTCCAAAATAGGATAGTCAAGAGTGAGGGTGCCCTAGACCAAACCTATTTTTGGGTTTTGATTGTCATTAAATAAATAATTAATTTTAATTCCCAATTTCATCTTGATTTTCCAAAAATGATAATAAAATGGGAAAATAATAAGCATAATTAGGTCCAAGCACATAAGAGGGAGCCAAACATAGTGTGAAATTGTTAGGGTCGATAATTTATGATACTACATTTATCCACCACTTTAGTGAGAGTATGAACTTATGCTCATTCTCACACTAAAGTAAGTGCAATCCAAGAAGGGTTATTTTATCCAAACATTGGAGAAGTAAGATGACATTAAATCTAGAGGATGCACGAGCCCCCAAGCTTAGGATCTTACTAAATAAAAATATAAATACAAAGGAACACACACACATTAGGTGCAAAGCAACATGATAAACACGGAGAATACACCTTGAAGACACAAATTAAACATAACAAAAATCACTTATATAAAACAACTATGAAAACTTGATGCAAACACAAAAGGAGGGTATGATATCATGGACTAGCAAGATCTGTAAATTCTCACTAGGACTCATACCCAAGAAATCCATAAATCACGGGCTAGCAAATTCTTATATTTGCTAGGTGACTCAAGGAAGGAATTATAGGCTAGTGAAGTTCGATATTTATTAGGTGATCATTATAAGAAACAACATAGGCTAGTGAAGTCTAATATTAATTAGACGAGTCTCCACAAAGCTAGCAAATGAAAACACATAAGTTCTAGTGAAGCCTAATATTCACTAGGTTAGTTCTCATCTCAACCATACAAGGAATTATAAGCAAAGATCAATTATTTACAAAATAACTCTGATGAGGCACTACAAAATATGATCAATATTTCATGAAAGCATCACTAAGTTCATAGTGTGTCAACAAAGTGAAGAAAATAATGGAATGTATGCACCCTCCTTAAAGTAATTGCTAACACCAATTGAGAGAAATTTCCTTTAAGGTAGAATAAAATTGATATTTAAAAATTGATAGGTCATCAAATCTTGTTGGAAAACCCTATGCTCGGTGATATATGTTCCCAAAAAAATTGACTCATGACAAGGATTTTCCCCCCAAAACAAAGCCATATAAATAACATGATGTAGGAGCGTCCTAGGTGAAAGTGCAATCAACATCAACAAAAAAAAATCAAAATTTAAATTTTCATTTGCATGTCATGTTAGGAGGTTAATTTCATGTTAAGAGGCTAATTTAGCATCCAAGGTGTAAGGGAAATCCTGTGTCACTAAAAATATTGTAATTTTTCTTTGTTTGATTTTAATAAGGGCTTAAGGGTTAAGAGAATAATATTTTCATTTGCAAAAATATAATTTTCCCTTGGTGTGAAAATGTAAATGTAATTTTGATGGGAAATAGGCCTCGACAAAGCGGTAAAAGAATCTTGGGAGGGAATATCCCATTTGGGCGTCTACTTTTGGATGAGGTAATAAAGTGTTTTCTTCTAGTGGTTTTAGCATGGGTTGCATGCACATGTGTCATAAATTGTCATATGTTGGGCTGCAAAGAATCTTGCATGTCTTTGCATGCAAAGTTGTAACAAACAAGCTATAAGGAATCTGTAAGAGGTTGTAAGATGTCATAACCACCCAAATCTGATTGGTCAAATTTTAGGCACCCATGAGTAGGATGACATGCATTGGACTTCATTTCTATTTGCAGATTTTGTAACTCCCCAAATTGGGAAAGGGATTTTCAAGGTGGTTCTAGGAAGTTGTTTTGTGAAACCATGAATGGTTTTCTCCAAGCACATTCTCTATTTATTGATGCCTTTTCATTTGGAGAAGGGGGGATTTGGAGAAGTTGAGATTACATACCTAGATGTTGGTGAAATGATGCCAGATTTTTGAAGACAAATTTTTTGCAGGTGTTGCATGTAGGATTGAAGAGGAGACCATGAGCTCCATTTTGATGTAAAACATTTTCATATTTGAATGTAATAAAAGTTGCAAATTCTCTTCCATATTCAATTATTTATATGTATTTGCAGCCTTCTTGCATAGTATATTTTATTTTTGCATCATTTAACTTCTCACTAAAGTAAGCAATGGGTTTAACTTCTTGACTTAGGACAGCTCCAATCGCATTTCCACTTGCATCACAATAAACTTGGAATACCTTTCTAAAATTTGTAAGTGTTAAAACAGGTTGCTTTATCACTTTTTCCTTCAACAAATCAAAGCTTCTTGTTGCTCCTATAGTCCATCTAAAATATCTTCTATCTCCTCTCATTGTCTCAATTAGTGGTGCACAAATACTACTAAAATCTCTAATAAACTTTTTTGTAAAAACTTACCAAACCATGAAATGATCTCACCTCGGTAGCTCTTCTAGGTGTAGGCCATTCTAAAATAGCTCTCACCTTTTCTGGATCCATCTTGAGACCTTCTCTTGAAACAACAAAACCCAAGTACATACCAACTCCCTCTTCATAAAGCTACACTTTTTCAAGTTAATGAGCAACCTCTCTTCCCTCAACTTTTCAAAAACAAATCTCATATGCATCAAATGCTCTTCTAGTGTCTTGTTAAATATCAATATATCATCTAGATAAACAATAACAAATCTGCCCAAAGATTTTTCAATACCTCATTCATCAGCCTCATAAATTTACTAGGGGAATTGGTTAGTCCAAAAGGCATGACCAAGCATTCATAAAAACCTTCCTTGGTCTTGAAATTTTTCTTCCACTCATCACCTTCTCGGATTCGTATTTGATGATAACCACTTGTTAAGTCAATCTTGGTGAATTATTCAACCCCACTCAAACAATCCATGATATCATCCATTATGGGTAATGTAAATCTATATTTAATAATGATCTTGTTGATAGCCCTTGAATCCATGCACATCCTCCATTCTCCTCCTTTCTTTGGTTCCAAAGCAACATGCACTACACATGGGCTTAGGCTCTCCCTAATCAAGCCTTTCTGTAATAATTCTTGAACTTGCTAGTTCAACTCTTCACTCTCTATTGGTGACATTCTATGGGTTTCTTTGTTCAGAAAACTTGCTCCTGGTATTAGATAAGTTTGATGATTTATCTTCCTCATAGGTGGCAGCCCCTTAGGTGCATTGTCTGAAACAATCTCTTCAAACTCTTGTAACAAATCTGCAACCTCCATAGGAACATCTTCCACATTTTCACAGTTAGACTTAGGAATCAAAGAAAAAAAAAATTCTCATGCCTCATACCATCTAAGAATTTTCTTACATCCATTAAACAAACTCTTGCATTTCCACAAACTTGAACCAAATCTTCTTTCAAAGGTTTCAATTTATGTTTCACATCATCCTTAGTTATGGTATATGTATTAGCACAACCATCATACATTGCCTTCCTATCATACTAACAAGGCCTTCCTAAAAAAAATATGACATTCATCCATAGGAATTGTATCACACAATATTTCATCAAAATAACCTCCTATTTTAAGTTTTACCAAACATTGTTTATTGATCAAAAGCTTTTTATTATCTTGTACCCATGATATTTGGTAGGGTTACAGGTGCTTCCTCCTCTCTAGCTTCAATTTTCTCACCATTTCTTCAAATACCAAGTTATTCTTTCTTCCACCATCTATGATGGCATTACGAGCCTTCCCTTCACATTTGCATCTTGTCTTGAATAATCTCTTTCTTTGAAATGGTTCATTTTCCTCATTCAACAATGCTCTTCTTGTCATTAGGACTTCACCTCCTTCTACTTCTTCAAAATGTGATGAGTGTGCATCCTCCTCATTTATGTTTGCTACTCTATTATGATTTTCTGATCTTCTATTATTTCTTTCTTGATTATGTGTGCAATCATATGCTCAATGCCCCTTTTCACCGCATCAAAAACAAGTTCCATGAGAGCCACCTCTTCTGAATCCTCTACCCGATCTTCCTCTACCTCTTGGATTTTGATCTATGGGAGAGTAATAATTTTCTAATTTCTAATTTTTTCTGCTGCCTTGGTCTTCAAACTTTTGATTTTTTTGATTTCCATCATAACTTCTTCCTCCAATTCTTCCGCCATGACCTCTTCCTCTTTGTTTAGTTTCAAATTTTCTATTCAATATTTCTTCAACTTTTAATGAAAATTGATAAGCATCCTCAATGGTGGTCATTATTACTAGTGCCAATTCTTCTTGTATGCTTGGATTTAACCCATTAATGTAATGAGATACTTTTTCCTTGTTTGCTTCAGAATGTCCTATTTGAATCAGGACCTTGTAAAATTATTCTATGTATTCTTTCACAGTCCTCATTCCTTGTCTCAAGCTCTACATCTTTTTGAGCAGCTCCAACTCATAATCTACTAGAATAAATTTCCTTTTCATTTTTTCCACCATTCTACCCCATTTAGAAAATTTGTCTTTCCCTTTTCTTCCTCTTTCAAGCTGGGTTTCTTTCCACCAAATGCTTGTGTGGACCTTTAACTTTGTTTTTGTAAACCTCACTTTGTGAGGGTATTCAATCTCTTCAAACTCGATTTAAATTCTTCTATGTCATTAATCCAATCTATCAACTCTTCAGGAGTTAAAGTTCCACTAAAGGTTGAAACATCCTTTCTTGGTTTCTTTCCAATGTTTTATATTGCTTTCAACAATCTAATTTCTCCAAGATCCAATTGATATTGTTCTTCCTCTTCCAATTGCTCTTTAGTTTCATCTTCACTATCATCTCTTTCCCTATGCACTTCTCTCCTACAGATCTCTTCCTACAAAGTTTCTAATTGCCTTATAAGGGCCCTAATTTCATCTCTAGGAGGGTCTCTTCCTCCACCACCTTTGCCTCTACCTCTACCATGTTAGGAAATTCTAGGAGGAATTTTGATCTCAACCCACAACTCACAGGTCCTATTGAAAACTACATCTCTTCGATGCTTTGTTTACAAGCTCAAGAAAACCTGCTCTGATACCACCAATGAAAAGGGAGACTCTCCCTTTCAAATCTGATCACAAACACACAAAATATACTACGCAAGAAGGATGCAAATACATATAAAGAATTGAATATGGAAGAGAATCTATCACTTTTATTACATTCAAATATGAAATTCTTTTACATCAAAATGAAGCTCATGGGCTCCTCTTCAATCCTACATGCAATGCCTGCAAAAAAATTGTCTTCAACAATCTGACATCATTTTTGCAACATCTGGGTATGCAAACTCAGCTTCTCCAAAGCCCCCATTCTCCAAATGAAAAGGCATCAATAAATAGAGAATGTGCTTGGAGAAAACCATTCATGGTTTCACAAAACAACTTCCTAGAACCACCTTGAAAATCCCATGCCCAACTTGGGGAGTTACAAAATGTACAAATAGAAATGAAGTCCAATGCATGTCATCCTACTCATGGGAACCTAAAATTTGACTAATTAGATTTGGGTGGTCATGACATCTTACATCCTCTTATAGATTCCTTATAGTTTGTTTGTTATAACTTTGCATGCAAATACATGCAAGATTCTTTGCATCCCACCTTATGACAATTTATGACACATGTGCATGCAACCCATGCTAAAACCACTAGAAGACAAGACTTTTTTACCTCATCCAAAAGTGGATTCCCAAATGGGATATTCCCTCCCAAGATTCTTTTACCGCTTTATTGAGGCCTATTTCCCATCAAAATTACATTTACATTTTCAGACCAAGGGAAAATTACATTGTTGCAAATGAAAATATTATTCTCCTAACCCTTAAGCCCTTATTAAAATCAAACAAAGAAAAATTACAGTATTTTTGGTGACACAAGATTTTCCTTATACCTTGAATGCTCATGCATCAAATAAGTTGAGAATAATTATATTTAATTAAATATATATAATTTTTGTTATGCAAGTTAGCAAGTGGAGATAGTGGAGGTGTAGTTACATTTTTGGAAAATTTTGAAAAAGTAATCTTGGGCATTGGGTTTGTGGGAGTTACAAAATTGTATTAAAAATAATTTATTGATTTTTCCATCTTGGAAACAATTCATTTCATGGAGGTGGTCATGACTTTTCCAATTGGAGGGAAAAAATCAGATTTTTGATTTTTTGAGGGGGTTTTGTTGCATGTTTTTGGACCATTCATTTGTGGCTACAAGTTTTGGGAAAAGAGAGAGCTTGGTATGGTGTTCTAAGAGGGGTTTTTGAATAAATTTTGTTGCAAGTTGAGATTATTATGGAAGCCATTAAATTTTTAATCCTCCATTGTTGAAAGTTGAAGGGTTTCAGGTGAATGATTACAGGAGAAAGGTGCAGACTTTGAGGTGTTCATGGAGCACATTGGTTTCTTTTTGTTGTAGTTAATTTTGTGATTTATTTCAGATTATGTAAGGGGAATATGTTTCTTCCCATCAGTCATTTGATGACTGAAAATGATTGTGTAATCATATTTTCATAATGAGAAGATGGTTTGTTGCAAACTTCAATTAATGTCATGAAACTTTGTTGCTGATTTGTATGCACTATTGAGGTTGTTTGAATTTTTGTTTTTAGAAAATAGGTTTGTTGAGAATGCCTCTTTCATCAGTGGTATTAGAGCTAGTTTTCTTGAGTGTGTAGGAAAAATCACCTACATCATTCACCTTTGTGCTACTAATGAAGTCCATCTAATCAAAAAGATATATCAAATAGAACCTAGAATTCATCACCTACATGGCACTAGTGTCAATTGGTTTTCCAAACTTGAATTAGAAAATTTTCTAACATGTAGGGACATTGTATAGCCAGGTACACATAATTTGATTATCACAATCATTCACAAGCACTAGATAGGTTGACGAGGTTACAAACCACAATAAGTGGTTCATAAGCTACCTACTCATAGAGTCTTATAGCTCTTGGGGTAAAATTACCAACTATAAGTAAAACATTGGACCCATAAGAGTTGGCCTATATCCAAAAACATATGCATTAAAAATACCAACTCATTCAGTAGCTATTCACTAACACATTATTATTTAGATTGAAATTAAAACCATACAATATTATAATTTTGAGTACATAAAAATTGGATATGACCAATCATAAGTTATCTCACATATTTATTCACCTTATACATATAAAGGAAAAATGCCCAACCATATTTGGTAATATTTATGGTTAATTTCCCATAATTGGCATACATAGTTATAAGGAACTTTGTTCCAAACTCAACACAAAATCAAGAACATATTTAGAGAAAGAAGACCATCCATACTCAATAAGAGTAAAACATTTTTCACACCATCAAATTGTATTATCTTAAATATGCACCATCATTAGTATAAGCTATCAAGATTCCTTAACTCATTCATATCCATGCCATGGCCAAAATTATCATGCACTTATTTCAAAAAGAATAGACCCCACAAGGTATTGAGGATAACCTATCTCCTCCTATATTTTTTAATGATCCAAGACAAAAGGCCATATTGTTCAACACATAAATAATTATTTAAGTTCAGATAAGATTAGAGGCATTCTCACACATTCACATTAAATAGACCTTGATGAAAATAACTCTATAAATTCATCCAAGATTAGAGTAGATTTTGGAAGTCCAAATACCACAAACCTTAGAGTATGTAAGCTTTATGATGGGTTTGTTTTCATTTGTTCAAACTTATATAGGGGACCTATTATTGAAAGGATGAACTCACATCTTTCTAATGTAAATTTAATCTCAAGATGAAGCATACTAAAAAGAAATAAATAATTAAGTTTAGGAACAACCCAAAATCTTGGAGCTATCCCCAAATTCCTCCTTTGTGTACTTGAGTCACAAGGGAATATTTCACCCAAGGACTAATAGCATACCCACTTCCAAATGGGATCAAAGTCCCATGTAGTTCTCCTCACAATAATCTCTCAAGGAACATATGCATAGGTTCTCATACACAAGTTTTCATAACCTCTTAAATATCAAGTCATGGAAGTAAAATAAAATGAACACTACAATAGTAAAACCATATAATGGTTTAATACCAAAAAGTGTAACAAACCACCATTTACCAATACACCTTCTTAAATAAGCCCCCAGGTCATAGAGTTTCATTGATTACTATTCTATATCCTAACAAGGTCCCAATGAATGATTCCCATCAATTAATAATGCTTAACATTAGGTGGGGGAAAATCCCATTTAAGTTCATCCTTTAACAAACCTTTACTAAGGGACTTCAAGGACACCAAGGTCTCAATTTAGCGATCCTACACTATAATGCTTCCAACTAAGGACAAAGAGATTTTAATTTTTTTGGACTTTAGATTTAATAAATATTTAATTTGGAGTGAGTTCATGTAAGGTAGTTTAGGTATTTTTGTGAGGAAGTTAGAGGAATGCAATACCTTATAAGAATTTTCATAATTCATTTATATATATATATATGAATTGACTAATAGGATTATTTCTTTTGTTTCCTTTTTATTGTACAATATAGATTTCATTTTTCATTAAATTAGATATCACAACCTTTATTATTCCTAATTCAACATGGGCATCCCAAAATATCTTATAGGTACATCATATTGGCATAGAGTCTAGGTTGATTACTTATCAACCAAAAATCATCTTTGTTTGTAAGGACATATTTTGACCATTATCATATAGTTCATCCATAGGCATCAACAAGCCATAGAGGAAGTACATATGACCTCATAGGTATTAGAATATAGGTATATATTGGCCTTAGCCATGATTATTAATTTGGTCACACCCAAGATAGCTAAAGAGGACTCATTTATGAATTCAATCAAGGATCTTACAATTAACCTAGATCCTACAAATAATTCTAGTAGATTCAACATGATATACTCAATAGGTATGGTAGCAAGACCAAATATGTAATTATGCCCAAATGGGTATGAGATGTCTAAATAAATGTTATCATGGCTCCTCAAGTACTTTCCATCTAATCACCCTTAGGAAATATAATCATAATTAAAACCCCCTAGCTACAACCACTCATAAATTAAACTCCATATATACAAAGAATCATTATTCAAATTAAGACCCCTATCACCCCTCTATAATCTACTTTAAAATGTAGGGTATGTGAAAACCTTAATCAACAACATTGTTTACCTTAACATAGAGTATAAATTTTGAATATCATAGTTCTACTAAGTACTAAAGAATATTTTGGCTTACTTAAAATCCACATGCTACACAACAACAGTTCCATTTTCAAGACAAATATCTAGAGCAAATATACAAGTGAATTAACTATTGCATATAGGGAAAAATAACCCATCTTAAGCTATGAAAAAATGATAGTTCTATAAAAGTGCTATAGTACAAAACTTAATGGATAATGAGCATAATCCTATCAAGGTTTCATCTTCCAATAACTTATGGAGGAATGCAAAGTCATTATACTTTCTTCATCTATTATATAGACCAACTACGCAATCTCAAAGCCTATGGAAGATAATTTTCCTAATTGAATAGTAGTGTCCTTGAAAACATCTTATGGACAATATTTTGAAAGTGATAGGGAAACATTCTAAAATTCCTTATTAGATAAAAAACCAGGGCCAAAAGAAGACCAAGTGATGTATAATGCCACAAACATCAAATATGTTCAACACAACCCTTAAAATGAGATGGTCATTAACACCCCATACAATCATTAATATTTTACCATCAATTAAAGATAATCCCATAAAATACAAAGTGAGAGTATTGGAATTTATATTATAAGTTATTAATCATTTACTAAAATACCTCTCTAGTGCACCAATCCCAAAATCACCTCACATTTTACAATTCTACAACCTACAAATACCAAAAACCTCCAAATTGTTTGTCATCATCAACGAGGATCTAACAATCATCCTTGCATTGTGCTAGAGTAATGCCATCTTACTATTATTGAAATCAATCCTACAATCACATCACATTATACAGTTCCTAGAAACACTAATGACCTCCAAGTTGTTTTCCATCATCAACCAAGATCCAACAACCATCCTTATGTTATGATATTAACACCATATTACTATTATTGGGTCCAACTAATGTATGATTCCACAAACATTAAACATGCTCAAAACAACCCTTAAAACGAGATGGTAATTAACACCCCATACAATCATTAATAGTTGTCCATCAAGTGAAGACAATCCCATAAACTACAAAATAAGGGTATTGAAATTCATATCAAAACATCTAAATTATTTACTAAAATACCTCTTTGGTACACCAATCCTAGAATCACCTCATAGTTGAGGTTCTACAACCTACAAACAACAATGACCTCCAAGTTGTTCACCACCATCAATCAAGCTCCAACAGTCATCCTTGCATTGTGCTAATAACACCATCTTCCTTGACCACTCCTTGCCCTCTCTTCTCTCTACACACCTAGATGTTGCCCCATCTCATTCTTATGTCGTTATCTTAATTCCATCAATGTGAAAACACTTCACTCTCACTGTGTCTCCCTACATTTGATGAATGTCCTCCTTCCTTTACATTTTTCTAGATGTCCATATCTTGTTTGGAAGCTCTCATTTCAACATAGGCAAGGAGGATGCCGACAAAGGTTGTGGACTTTGGATTTACACTTGAATCAACTTCTGGTGGATTTTGGCTTCTAAACCCCACAAACTCCATCGTAGCCATGGCGATGGAGATGCAAATGTCTCCTGAGAATGCACATTCTTGGTAAAGGGTAAAAGCACAAAGTTATGTCACACTTTCAGCCAACTTATCAACACAACTTAATTTAAGTATTTCTAACAAAACCAATTTTGGTCAAACATATGATCTAGTAAGAATCATTTTAGTTAAGTTAGATACTTCCACAACTTTCTCAACCAAAATTGTTGGATAAAAATATATGGAGCACCACTTCGAGTCCAATTTACCAAAAAGATAAAATTATTTGAAAAACTTGAAGTTTCAATAACTCCTACTAAATGTAAATAACATTTTTTTTAAAATATAAAAATACCCTTTTGTAGATCCATAAGTAAAGTTTTCAAAAATATATTTATTTTAATAGTTTAATTATTATTTATATTTTATTTTTATTTTTACTAAAAGTAGGTTATCAACACAAAATATTAGGTTGATTCCATGCCAAGGAAAAATACTAAAACTTATTAAAAAATTTGAAAAAAATATGATGCACTAGATAAAAGAATCTATTTCATGATGGTATATTTTTTTCCATTTTAGATAAATATTTAATATGAAAGTTGACGCCCTGGATGGAAACAAACTATTTTGATTCACACACATTTTTAATATTTATTTAAAAAATATATATTTATCAAAATTGAAAAATATATCCATGCACTAAAGTTTCAAGTTATAAATACACACAAAAAATTTGAAAGAAAAAAAAAACTATAGAAAGTTTGGTGTCTCATGCAACTTCATTTTTCAAACTAAATTATAGTGTTAATTTATTAAAAACTAGTTTAAAATAATTTTTTTATTTTTTTTTTAAATATAAACATAAAACATATAAAAAATACATATTTTACTTGTTTACATCATTTCAAAATTCAAAACATATATGCCACTTTTTAGTGATTCAAGTTTAAAAGTTGGATGAGTGTTGGTCGTTTTCTTTATAAAGTGTGACAAACTTTGTGCTTTTACCTCACAATCTCTCTACTCCATATTTCTCAATTGCTAAAATGGATAACACTATTTTTCAACACTTTGCAACTAAAAGCATATGATAAAATTCACCTCGAGTCAATGCTCAGATGACATAGCTTTATCCAGCCCCTAGAATGCACATATCCATCTTCCTCATGCATGATGCATAACTGTACTATTTTTAAAAAAACATATGATAAAATTCACCTCGAGTCAATGCTCATATGACACAGCTTTATCCAGCCCCTAGAATGCACATATCCATCTTCCTCATGCATGATGCATAACTGTACTATTTTTTTAATTCAATCATTAAGTTTTAAACTGTTAGCTTTTTATTTACCACACAGAGAAAATTGAAGTGGTTTTATTGTTATTTTAAATTGCTAGCTTTTTTTTACTACACTTTAAAGAAATTGATGTGAGGGAAAGTAGAGAAAATTGAAGTGGTTTTGTTATTTTTTTAATATAGATATTGTATTAAAAATTTTAATAGAAACTATAATTAATGGATATTTTTTCTACATTAATTTATAATCTATATAAAAATACTATGATATAATTTTTATTTTTAAAAAAATCATAAAAAATATAAATGATTTATTTTATAGATTTTTTTATTCATTTAAAATATGAAATTAATATATTTTAAATAAAATTTTATATTTCATATTTCATTTTTTAAATGAATAAAAAAATCTATAAAATAAATAATTTATATTTTTTATGATTTTTTTAAAAATAAAAATTATATCATAGTATTTTTATATAGATTATAAATTAATGTTGAAAAATATCCATTAATTATAATTTCTATTAAAAAATTAATACAATATCTATATTAAAAAAATAATAAAACCACTATAGTAAAAGAAAAGTTAATAGTTTAAAACTTAATGATTGAATTAAAATTAAACCTAATTTGATAGTATGTATTGGATATTAACAATATGTACAATAGTTTTTTAAGTGGTTCACATCAAGCTAACAAATCTAAAATTATTTATTTTGGATTCATCTTGATTGAAAAGTTGATACACACTCCAAATTAAGGAAAACAAATTGTTGATTGCATGAAAAGCCTAAAACAACTACTACATTTTGTTGTACAAATGAATATAGAGACTAAGCCATACAAATACACAAAGATTTAATAGGCTTAAGCATAAATACACACTTTTGTAGACATACAATACAAGTTTTATTACAAATTTTTAGTCACTAATTATAAATATGAACTCAAAACATTGTTAGTTAGACTATTGACAAATATTACTACAAACAAACAATAGAACTCTCATTTCTTACATGATAAGAGATAAAAGAAAATGGAGACACCTCAAAAAGCATATTAGGCTAAAATTAAATAGCTAAAAATAATGTAAGGTATAAATAACTTTGATTAAAAATAGACTTCTCAAAATATTCTCTATCCTTGAAAATAGTGGCAATTAAAAATAGCACCAACTATAAAATAGATCTAGCTAAAAGTAACAAATCTTGATGAGAAACTCTAAATGGTGAAGCTTTTCATTTGGATTATAATAGAACCTTTGAATATTTCTAAAACACTACTAATATACCTGGGTACTTTAATTTTAATTTGGAAACCCTTCTTTAACAAACTTTAGCAAATCTAAAAGATTAAAAAGTTGTTACTTTGTGAGTACGAATGCTTGCTAAAAATGAAGGCTAAAGGAATTTCTAAATATTGATGAAATTGGATGAAGGTTACTAATATCCCTACTTGTTAACCAATCTATTGTGGTAATAATCTTGTTGAATTTTAAAGACTAATATGTAAAATTATTGTTGTGATGAAAATGTGGTCGTCGAAGGTGATGAAAATTGTTGATATATAAAAACCTTCAATCAATTTAATTGATTGAAAACACTTTTAAAACCTTTTCACTAGGTGTTAAATCAAATTGATGTTGAAACCCTATTGTAATAGATTAAAAAATAGTATACAATAAATACTAACCATTGTTGATATTAAGAACACGGCTATTGATTTCTACTAAAACCCTGTTATTTTTTGTTAATACAAAGAAAAATTATATTGCAAATGCTAATCAACATTCCAAATATTGTAAGGATGAGGTGACCCAATGCAAGAAAGACAAGGATGAGGACTTCAGCATGCTATAGGAGCGGGTTATTAAACTTGAATGAAAATTCAATGGTCTAGCTCAGTTCACTATTAAAATGATTCACAGATTATCCGTCACACTTTTGGCTATCATCAAGGAGGAAGCAAACAAGAATATTGTGGGTGAAGGTACCAATTGGATTGGGGATGAATTTAAACATCCTCATCTGGAAATGGGAAAGTGTGGACAGTTAGTGGTCGGGTCTATGTTGTGTTGGGTTTCTATTGTCGATGTGTAGTGTTTGTGTCCTATTTTTGTTGTTTTAGTTTTGTTTTGATGAACTTGGTTCCTTTTTGGCCCTGCAAGCTTTTCGTGTAAAGGGTACAACACCCTGTAGATATTGCTTATATTATAAAAAACACTCCAAATATTGTATTGTGATAGGATAAGTTACAATTTTATGATATCGGCTTATATAAGCTCCTCTTTATAACTACTCTTTAAATCCCCCAACCACCTATATAAAATCATACCTTATGGGAAATAACACATTAATAAACTAAACTAAAAGAGAGGTGGTCTCATGAATAAAAAGCATGTCTAATACACTAATTTTTTTTATTTTAAACTATATGTAGAATTAAATATATTTGTATCACAAGACCCAAAAAACACCTACTTGATATAAAGGAGTCTAGAAGATGATCTAGAGTGCATGGTTGTGAATTCATACAATGGCCTTTGTCAATCTATGAATTGACACACTATACATCTTGTTATTAATCAATTAAATGTTATCTCACACACAAGACCAATACCTCATGAGTTGTGACATGAATGATAAACATCCTACCTAGAATGCTTGTCCCCTCAAACCAATCTATATTCATATTAAACTATAAGCACAATTGACCTTTTCTCAACTGCATCCCAATTAAGCTCCACATAAGAACTTGCCAATGATTATTCAGTACTATGTATAACACATCTACCTTGATGCCCAATAATATTAACCTCAATTTTTTCAACACTATAAGTGCTAGCAACCCCTATCAATTTGTGCAATCATTGATTACTAAATAAAATGGAAATATAATCTCTTCCCTCCTATCGATTGAGAGGTGAGAAGCCCTTGTACCAAGAAAAACCATCCAAACAACTTGATATACACCTTATAAAATATCAATAAAAAAAGATAAATTTAAACATTCAACACCAAAACACTAAAAAAAATCCTACTAAAATGATTCTCAAGCAATATGCCCATTCTCTAAGTGAAAAGCTAATTAGAGAAGGAAAAAAATCTTTCAAGCTCCTAGTGGCTTTGTTGACCTCCATTTTGATGCATAGATTCTATAACTAGAAGATTTTCCATAAACTTTAATTGTGTGGGATGATTCACAACCAAAAGATGTGTCAAAAGAACCCAGTAACTAGAATAATCACAAGAGGCTCCATTAAACCGAGCACCATAATATGCTTGTACCTTTTATTTATGTCTAGAAGATTGTCTTCTAGAAGGATATCCATCAACATATTGTCCTATGCCACCACAATTATAATAATTTTGGTTTATTATGTGACTACTAGAATTAGTAGATAATGATGAACCACTTCAATAATAATGAGTTCAATATTAATGCTTGTTCTTTTAGATTTTTATGTTTGAAGGATTATGGAGGATAATTTGGAAAATGCTTAGTTTTCTCATGTTTTTTCTCTAATATGTATTTTATTGTCTTTGGAAAGTAATATTTTGCTATAAATTTATCACTTTTAATGTAAGAGCTAATTAAATCATATTATTCAATGGAAAATAAATTTAATTAGCTCACACAATCCACTAGAAAACATTCTACATAGGCAAACAATTTCTTGCAACAAATATTGCATCTCTGGTTTGTAACTTGCAACCAACAATCTTGAATTGAAATAAAATTTGCAAATGAAATTAAATCAGTCCTAAATGGATAATGGGGCTACAAAAAGACCTCACAAAACTTATGGAAATCACCACAAGAAAGATTTGCAATGGCAATTTAAACTATGTAATAAAATATTTCTCCAACACTTGCACAATAAACCTCACAACACAATCCGTCCAAAAGGAAAATGGGCTGCAATAAACCCTCACAAGAATCTAGGGAAATACAAGAAAATAAAATCATTTGCAGCAGAAAATCAAACCCTTGCAACACAACTTCTTTCCACACCTGCAACGCCAAACTTCTCACATTGATCTCAATACAAAAGTCTACAACAATCGGTGATGTGCATAGCTTTGTAATCAGCCTCAAATCTGCAAAAACACCTCTCAAAACCCCTCCTAGAGATATCTCGTGCCTTCCTCTATCTTCTTCTTCAATTTGGAAAAGAGAGCCTAAAAAATGAATTGATTTTCCCTTTTATCCAATCCATCTTTTTCATGAAATGAAATTTGAGTGCATTTGGATGAATTTATTCACATTCCAAAACCCACTCTGCAAAATCAACACCTACCTCATGAAATTCTCCAATTTTATTAAATTGCATTATTAAAATTGAATAAAATATTCTTTTCAAACTCCAAGACCTATTGTGAATGGAAACAGTGCTTTTATTACATTCTTGCTTTGTTGAATAAAGCAAAAATCAGATTTTTCCAAACTAGGTGCCCATCTCCAAAATCCCTACTCTTTAGGAGTTATGGAATTTCAAATTGGGAGTTACAAGTCAATTTGGAGGTCTCCATGAAACCCATGCCCTCTCTTGCTTTTTCAGGATTTTTCATTTAAAACATATTCTCCACTATGCCACCTTATCTTGTTTTGACCCAAATTTACTCCAAATTTTAAATTTGAATCTACAACATGGCATAACATCAAAATGCACAAAAAAATATGAATTTCATGAGAAAAAATATGAAATTCAAATAACACCAAAAATTGAAATTAAAATCAAACTCCTTTTGTTGACACAGGATAGCCACCATGCCATGGATGCTCCTGCATCAGACACCCACGATAGAAAAATTTTGTGAGCTTGGTCTCACAAAATGAAGTTTAATGGTAGAACCATCCTTTCAAGTTGTAAATAACCCTTAGCAAACTCCATTACTAAAATTCGTACCTCCAATGAGTTCTTTCTTTTCTTCCATTATTTAGTTAGAACAAGCTTCCTTCTCTGACAACTCTGCTCTACACTGAACCTCCTGAATGTGGAATCAATTCCACCATAAAACAAAAAAATCTTCCAAGTGTAAAATGAATCTACACTAAAATCTGCAACACCATACAAATCCTTCTCTACATACCAATCATCACTAGCAAATTCTTCCTAAACTATCTCATTTGAATTCACTAAATTATCCAACTGAACATGAAAATCATTAATAAGAAATTATTTTACCTTCTCATTACTTTCTGCAACATCACTCTCAAGCTCATCAAATCTCACATTAAAATCGGATTTTACCTCATTACCTTTTGCTGCAACTTTTGCTCTACCTGTAATCAATGCATTCCACTTTGCCTCTACTTTTGCAATCTTCATCAATAAATCATCTCTCTTTTTCTTCTATGTCCTCCAAAGGACTCTCTTCTACTGCAACTTCATTATACTCACATCCATTTTTATAATAACATTCAAGAAGATTAAACTTTTCATCAACTACATTCATTGCTGCAATTCTTTCTTCTCTGTCACTCATCATATTAGTCAAATACAAATCAGATTTGGTTCTAACCTCATCAAAATCTGATATTTCTCTTTTCCTTACTGCTGCAACATAATTTTCAGCTTCCCCATATCCATCCATCCCATTCATGACATTCACATGCAAACCAAAATCATCAATGAACTCACAAAATGCAAGTTTTACCTTTTCTTTAATTGTTGCAACTTGGTTTTCCCTTTCTTCAATGTCCTCCATTTCACTAAACTCTTTTTTTGTTTCTACAACCTCTTTAAGCTTTGCTACACTTTTCTCCTTCTAATCCCTTACTACAATCTCACCATCTTTCTTCATACTATTCTCAAAACATACTTCTGCAATATTTTCTCCATCCTACTCACTTGCATACACAACTATGACAAAATTGTTTCCTTTCTTCTTTGAAATTTTGTCAAACACTTTCCACACACTCTCAATATTTAACCTCTTAGGTATATAATTCCTCACACTTGGTGATCTATCTACACACAAATCACACACACACTACCACAAGTCCTGGTACAAAATGCTTCACATCGGTGCTTCTTCCTGCACACTCAGGAACTCCTTCTCTGATACCACTAATGTATGGAGCTAATTAAAAATAGTTTAACTAATGGAAACTAAATTAAGTAGCTCTCACAAAACCCCTAAAAAAGCATTCTTCACAGGAAAATAAATTCTTGCACAAACATTTCAACTTGGGTTTGCAACTTGCAACCAACAATCTTAAATTCAAATAAACTTTGCAAATGAAATTACATCAATCCTAAATGGAAAATGGGGCTGCAACAAGCCCTCACAAAAATTTTGGAAATCACCACAGGAAATATATGCAACAACAATTTAAACTATGTAATAAAATATTTCTCCAACACCTACACAATAAACCTCACAACATAATCAGTCCAAAAGGACAATGGGCTACAATAAACCCTCACAAGACTCCAGGGAAATACAAGAAAATAAAAGTGTTTGCACCAGAAAATCAAACCCTTGCAACACAACTTCTTTCCACACCTACAACAACAAACTTCTCACATTGATCTCAATACAAAAATCTGCAACAATCAGTTATGTGCATAGCTCTGTAATCAACCTCAAATCTGAAACAACACCTCTCAAAACCCCTCTTGGAGATATCCCACACCTTCCTCTATCTTCTTCTTCAATCTAGAAAAGAGAGCCTAAAAAATGAAATGATTTTCCCTTTTATCCAATCCATCTTTTTCATGAAATGAAATTTGAGTGCATTTGGATGAATTTCTTCACATTCCAAAACCCACTCCCAAAAATCAATGCCTACCTCATGAAATTCTCCAATTAAATTATTTAAAATTGAATAAAATATTCTTTTCAAGCTCCAAAACCTGTTGTGAATGGAAATAGTGCTTTTATTACATTCTTGCTTTCTTTAATAAAGCAAAAATCATTTTTTTCCAAACTACGTGCACATCTCTAAAATCGCTATTTTTTAGGAGTTATGGAGTTTCAAATTGGGAGTTAAAAATCAATTTGGAGGTCTCTAAGAAACCCACACCCTCTCTTTCTTTTTCAGGATTTTTCATTTAAAATCATATTCTCCACTATGCCACCTTATCATGTTTTGACCCAAATTTACTCCAAATTTGAAATTTGAATTTACGTGGCATAACATCAAAATGCACAACAAAATATGAATTTCATGAGACAAAATATGAAATTCAAAGCACACCAAAAATTGAAATAAAATCAAACCCCTTTTGATAACACAAGATAGCCACCATGCCATTAATGCTCCTGCATCACTTTTCTAATTTGCAAATAGTTGCTCATATTAAAAAATTTACAAATAGAATCAAATTTTGTGTTATTTATTGTCTCAATAAGGTGCACCATTTCTAAAAAAATTGTATCAGTTGATTTGAGTCCATTTAAAGGACTAAAGATTAGCATATCATCATCAATTTCTACAAAATTCTAATAATTCAAGTGATCTTGTATGTTGTTTTTGAAAATCAAGTTTTGAAGTGAGTTTAAATATGTGAGAAATGAAACTAAAAAAATAAGAAATCTTTACTTTTGGTGTTACCTTATAAAACTTTCCAATGTGAAGATATAAAATTTCTTAAAGAATGACAAAGTTAATTCCTAAATTCATACACCAATGTTTAACCTATGCATATCTTGAAATATTTTTTGTTGAACACACTATAGTGCTAAGAGGGGGGTGAATCAACACATATTAAAACTTAACCATTCATATTCGTAGATTAAACATTACATCACATTAACTAAAAGAAGAACATAAATGAAAAACATGCACCACACAAGGACACCAAACGTGGAAAACCCAATGAGGTGAAAACCATGATGAGAGTTAACTCACAATATATGAAGCTCACTACTTACAAAAAATACAATGTTGTTTAAGGATCACTGCCTAAGGACTTGCAAACTAATGCGCATAACCTTAGGGAAAGATACACAGACCTTTTGTGGCTCACTATCTCAAAGTAAGATACATGAAAATTATAATGAGAAACATGAACTGCTATAAAGAAGCATCCAACATATGTTGATGTTGTGGCCCCTGTTTTGCATGATTAATCCATCATACTAATGTCGCACACTTCATATTCAACATTCTGCACAATCTTAATTCACCATTCATTGATACCTTCATAAATTATCTTGTTCTTCTATAAATATCCTTTGTAATAATTTAAAACATCAATTAGGTCAGCTCCAAGATGACCTTTAGATGAAACACATGACACTACATAGGTCGGCTCCAAACATATACATTATGAAAATCAAATGAGTTTGGATAAAAAAATGGCATAACATACTCCAAATATATCTCAACACATCCTCCAAAGCAAGATTAATTAAGTAGGACCAACCAAAGATGAAGGGAACAAGACTGTTGGCCCAAACAATAACACCACCAAAGCTTCCAATTGTTCAAATTTACACCACCGAGGAGAGAAAAAACATTATGCAAACCAAGATGTGAGAATTGTAATCTATGAAAAATATCTCTTCAATCATATTATGAAGTATTTGATCATTAAGTTTTGGTGGAAGAATACAAACACTTTTAAGTGATGAAGAAAGAGCATCCTAGAACCAACTATACAACTATTTCATATGAAAACTAAACTTGTAGACCACCAAACCAATAGATACAACAATATAATATGCTTTGAACATTACTGAACATGTCCATAAAACTGCAAGTTCAATACCTCACTTCCAGAGGAATGTGGAGCATTCCAACAAGCCTTCATCAACACTTTACTCTACTAGAATACAGAATAGAACTCTGTTACTTATATCTTTCACTACAAAGGTGTAATTGCTTGAATAATTGAATATAACACCTTCACATCTCGACCATATTATATTCTAAACCAAAAGACAAAATCTTGCTCTAGGGAGGGTGCAGACCAAAATACCATGACTATGTCTTAGAGTATACCATGTGATTGTCTTAGCAAAAATTTTGCACCTTATCTCTAAGTGTGGTACACAAAACTGATAGGATATCAATGTAGGCATGTTGGAAACATATTGGAACAAGTGTACTCACCTCCACAATACACATAGACATAAAACTGATCACCATTCTTCCTCATACTGCATTGTTGACATGTGTCAATAGATATCTTTGCATATCAACTAACTCTGAAGTATTATACAAACTTCAACACATACACTTGGCAGATCAATGAGAACCAATCTTGCGTTGACATCAATGACAATGCATTGCCAACAATCTCCCCTTGTGTCACTGATGCCAACAATCATTTATCTAAAAGTCTTCTCTCCCCCTTTGACATCAAAGGAAAAGGGCACAAAATATTCTAGTTTTATCAGCCTAAAAACTATATAAACTCTCCCTTACTGTATGACTTCCACAAACAATATGTTGGAATTGTGTGCCTCAATCCCACTGGCCAAAACCTCTGAGAGAGAGATTTTGGTATGATCGCTGAGATTTCTAGCTGATCTGCATAGTGATCCTGAATTGTCTATGAGATCGGTGTGACTCAGCCCAATCTAAGTTCTCCTTGTGAAGTTCCTTCTTTGAACAGATCTGTGCGACCTTGGACCTGTCTTGCTGACAGAAGTCATCGTTGTGACTTGAATTGTCGAAGTGAGATTCCAAACTCGTTTTGATGGTAGATTTTTGGCCGAAGGAGATCATTGGGGACACTCTTGTCGATGGATGTGTCAGGGTCACTTGAACTATCGATTTGACATTTCAAACTATTTTTGATGGTGCTACTCTTGCCGACGGGTCTGGACATTGGTGTGACTCCTACCGATGAGGTGATCAGGGTGACTTGGTTAGTTGATGAGACTTTCTAATATGATGCTGATAGTATTACTCTTGCTGATGAATCTATTCTCGTTGGACATCAATGTGACTCCTACCAATTAGGTGTTCTAAACTACAGTTGAGCTTAAGGTCATCGAGGTGACTTGAGACTTTGGTGGAACATTTCAAACTCTCTGATGCTTGTTGTCTTGCCGATAAGGCTGACCTTGTGTCAATTGGTTAACATTGGTGTGACTCTTTCCGATGAGTTGTTTCGGACTGCAGTTGAACTATTGGGACATTGGGGAGACTTGGGCTATCATTGTGACATCCCATTCATTCATCGATAGTGTTGGTCAGGTCGATGGAATTGAAGGTGGGCCATGGTTGAATGGGTGTTGACTTGGTTGGAATATTGAGTTGTACGATGGAGCAGTGACTTGTATGGTGATATATTGCTTGCTTCACATTGTTGTTGTGAAGCGAATGGAGCAATGGGGTCTTCAATATTCTGGTATCTGTATAGTTTTCTCATAACCATTCAGTTTGGTTGGAAGTTCAAATGACAGTAGTTGGGAAGTCTATGAAGGAATAGTTTGATATGGGATTTGGATCATTGGTCTTTTGGTAATACCTGATATGTGTGTTTGAAGAGGATCTGTAGTGTGTGATATAGAGAGGAATATCTAAGCAAGGTTATGTTGTCGAAATCTCTCCTGATAGAATGTCTTGATTGATCTTTTATTGTTAATCTGCACTATATACTGTGTGAGAGTATTGTAATAGTGCAAAGGTTGAAATGGACTAAGAGGTTGATCAGGGAAATGTAAAAAACAAAGGGGGGGGAGAGAGGGAAATATAATAGGGTTGTTGCCAGTTTGTCTCTAGAATGAAACAAGATGTAATCTTTGTGAAAAGGCTATGAGCCTGAGATTGTATTGTAACTTTTTTTTTGTTGAATAATACAATGGCTAAGATCTTTTGGAGTGTGGGGTTTTTTACCTAAAAGGGGTTTCCCCATGTAAATATGTGTGTTCTAATCTAAATTGTACCATCTTTCATGTTTAATGGTTCTATTTGTTGAATCTATTTATGCAAGTTGTTAAAACTGAATTTACATGTGCTTCTCTCAAAAGGATTAATGTGGGAAATGAACTGTGTCTAATTCCGCTTTGTGACATAGTTTTACGTGTTTTTGAGGCAATCTAATTGAAATTAAAGTTACCAAAGGAACTACTATTCTTGGAGGTTTCTCTGAGATGATCAAAATTTCCTAACAAGTGGTATCAGAGCCTTCTTTTGGCTACTGGTTCTAGGTATTTCTTCTGTGAAGATTTCTTATTCTGACAAGCTTGAGAAAATCTAGAGGAATTGGTTGATGTATTGATCCTTTGGTGAGTGGAAGTCTTGTGATATTCAGAGACAACACGCAACTTGAAAGATGGTGAAGATGGAGACAATGGAGTTGGTCATGTTGAATTGTTGTGATCTGTGTCTCCTAGTTGGTAGCGGTAGAACCTTGATGTATGAGGTGGATTTCTTTGCTTCGTGGTTGTGTAGTAGTAAAGCTTTCATATTGGGTGTCTGTGTGAGAGGCTCCTTGGTAATATGGAGAGGCGTGGGTTGTTTCTCAACCATCGAAGATAGTGATTATGTTGGGTGGAGTTTCTTGGTGTTGGCAGGCATTGTTTCCTATTAACCTTGAATACATAAAGGCTATGGAGTTAATCATTAGATGATTTGAAAGCTTCTGAAATAGCCTATCTCTTTCTTAGATGCATGTGCATATTGGTGGTTTTGGAGTTGGCTTGAAATAGGCCTGGGGTTCCTCAACTATTATTTCTTTTTTAAGGATGTATTGTACTTGCATTTTTTTATGGTTTTGCAGATTTTACATGGTCAAGAAAACTTGCTATTTTGTGGATCTACTGAAGAGCTATTTTCTAGACCCCTGCTTCCTTGGGGTGCTACCGGATGAGATTGTTGAAGCTCTACTTGCATGCTTTGTTTATGGTGAGAGAAGGTGTGATTCTTTCTCTACATAGAAATTTTTGGTATGTGATTAGTCATTCTTTGTTTCTATGGTAATGCTTGATGGATTCCTAGACTATGGTGTTTGGTGTGGACATTTTTGGAAAATCATATTTGTACTTGATTTGGTGTTTGATTCTGGGTGTCTACATGGTTGTTCTCTTGTGAGACCTCATATTGTGCAAGACATTGATGTGGTAGTGAGTGTTTCATTAATTGGATCTACGAGTTGTGCAAAGTTGTGGGTTGTCCTTACCCATATGTTTGCAGTGGGACAACCTAGAAGTGGACTATCTATATCCACATGATTTGATTCAGTATTTATGCAGACTTGTAAGTTGGCCTTGTTTGTGGTCACTTGCGCATTGGTGTGGTTGTTTTGAGGTAAGAGGATAGATGATAAGTGAATTCTTGGATAGTCGATTATGGAGTCCTGTTGCATGTTGAATCTCCTTATTGTTGAGATCTTGGTTTAATTAGCAGTACTGTTATATGTTTGTGGGCCTGGAAGATCTTCTTTTCAGTTTTGGAGATGATTGGTCATGATGCTTGGAAAGCTCAGATGTCATGATTCAATGGGAGCTTTAGCAGTGACTGTGGGTTCATCACTTGGTGGTGAATGATCTTCTTTAGTGTTGTTGATGTTACTAGAAGGGACTCTTAGATCCTATTGCTGCAAAAGGGTTCTTTCGCATTTGCATGGACACTATTTGAGGATGTGCAACATCTTGGAACCATGGAGGACGTTTGGAGTCTTTGGCTAAGGTGTTGGCGGTGCTTGACAGGTGATGTTGGCTTGGAGTTTGTTTGCTTGATGTCATGTTATACTCTTGATTGCGCATTAGAGTTTGGTGCAGGAGCACCCAAGCTCTTCAAGGAACACTTCAAGAGACATGAGGATGCAAGGGTCATGAAGACCTATCAAGGAACTCAGAACATTAATTATGACATTTTGAAGCCTATTATGACTTTTAAAATGGTTAAAAACATTAAAGGATTCAAATGTCCTAAGGGTCCAGATAAGAACCATAGGACCAAAATGCATTGTAATTGGACAAATAATGTCCTAAGAGTCTAGATAGGTTTTTAATGTTTTAATCATGTTAATTAAGGCTGAATAATGCAATTTAATAGGTTTGAAGGCTTTTTAGTTAGTAGGAGTTAATAAAATAAAAGTTGGAAAATTCAAATTTTAAACTTCCAACTTTGGGTGGGAAAGTGATTTTTAGGAGTTTTAGCAACTTTAATGTAATCAAACCAATTCCAAATGGTTTGAGAAGTTGTGGGATGGGTCTATAACCCTAAAGGAATCATTTGTATGGATTTTGTACAGACTGCTATAGGAAAAAACAATAAAACAACAATTTCTTGCATTTTTCTTGTGTTTTTTTTATATCTGATTTTTATTGATGAAATGAACCGTGGAATGATTTAAAGACTTGTATATACATGTATTTAAGCCCCTTGATTCTCTGATACGCGTTTATAATCAGTTCTTTGTATTATATTGCTGATTGTCCTCAAGAAAGTGTAGATTTTTCACTAATTTTGAGGTTTTTCATGGATGATTGATCCATTTCAAGGTAAAATGTTGTTGTGACCTATGAAATGGATCATTCCTAACATGTATCATATATATTTGACAAACTAATGTGCAGGAAAGATGAATATCAAGGTGTACACCGAGTTGTCAAAGGGAAAAGTGCATGAAAATGGGTGCTAAGGTATAGCAGTAGGAGATCTGCCTGAATGAGGGGTGTTTTTTTGAGTTTGTATTGATTTATTATGTTGATCTAATGGTGAAAATTCAAAGAGAGGGTTTAAGTGTTTGGAAGGTGAGTAACTAAAAAGCCCTAGTTTTGAGGCAATTTATGGAGGGTTTTGTGTTTGAGCGTATTAAGGGTGTCATAGAAGACTAAAAGCTTGAAAATATTTGGTTTTGAGACATTTTAAGAGACTATTGAAAGTTTCATGGTCAGGGGTTGAGTTTAGAGAGGGGTTGCTTTGAAAAAGAGGGCTAATTAGGCCTAGATTTTGAGGAAACAACAGATTTTGGAGAATCTGATCCAAAACAAGTGCCAACAAGATTTGGGTATGTTGTGTAGCATCACAAAATACATCTTAATCAGTCATTTATTTGGGGATTCATTTAGAAAAGTTGAGTGAAAAGTCAGAAAACCATTGCTAGAGGCCTAGTTGGGCTAGAAGCCTAGTCAAGGTGCAAAAAGTGAGTTGTGCTTAAGACAGAGGGTTGGGGCTTTGTAAACATTCAAGAAAAGTTTGTTTGAGTCTTTTAAAACCTTTCCAAGGGTTTGGGTCCATAAGTGAAGGTTTCAAGTCATAAGTGAAACTTTGAGGCTTATCTCCTGTAGGGTGCCTATAAGAGGGTTTTAGATTGCTTCATTGAAATCCTTGAAATCATTGTTGTTTTCCTAAAGTTCCTGTCCCCTCTGCATCAGATTTTTAGAATGAGGCATTTCTCTTGAAACCATGGTGAAGTCACTTGAAGCATGGTATCTCCTAAGGGGGATGCATAGATCATGGTGTCATGATAAGTTCTTGTTTCAAATGTTTGGAGCTTTGGCAGTGGTCTAGAGTTTCTCTGTGTTTTGAGTACATTGGTCATATGCTTGAGAACTTCATGTTAGTGTAGTAATGTAGTTTTGAGTTCAGCATGGGATGATCATTTGTAGGTGCTCATGGATACATGGAGAATAAGGTGAGGCTGTAATTCTCTTGAGATGTGAAAGGTGTTGATTTCAGGAAAAAGTTTGAGTAGCCTACACCTTGGTTGAATGCGATTTCAAAGAGATCAATGAGGAGATTGCTCTTGGATGAGTCATGGTGGCTTGTATATCTTAGAGGATCATTTTCTTTTCCCACTCTTGGTCTGCTTAGCAGTGAAGTATAATTTGAGAGGTATTTTTCCCATTGTATCTTTTAGATGTGTTTTATGCTTTCTTTCATGAGATGGATCTTGAATTGTTGTTTAAATGGTCCTGGAGGATTCGTAGTGGAAGATGTACAACATGGTTTATCTCTCTGAGCTTTTGTGTTATATCATTTACTAATGAGAACTGGTAGGAGATGCTTTATGTGCCGATTTCCTGATATGGGAAATGAAGTAGTTTGATCTTCTTTGAGAGGCTTACATCCATGTTTGTTTACATGTTACATTTGATATGTTTGATCTTGGTGTTTGAACAATTGGGTGTTGTTATGGCTTTTCTTTGGGATGTGAAGGAGATCATACTTGACATAGCTGGCTGTTAGAGGTGTATGTAGGAGGATGGACATTTCATTGGTACTACATGGTTACATTTTCTATGTGTTATAATTGGTAGACTTGTTATGCCTTTGATCTTTCAGATTTGGTATTACCTATGCAATGAGAGTTTCTGGTTGTGCTTTGTCTTCTTGATTGGTTTGTACATGGAACTTGTATCTATAGTTGGTGGGTTGGTTTTATTGTTGGCATGAGTTTACTAAAGTGGATACCTTTGAGGTATGGATGATTGGAGCACTTGTTGTGGGTGCTATTTTTAGTCACGTGGGTTTATCAATTGGAAAGTAGCAATCAGGCTGATTATTTTTCTAGTTGATGTTTTTATCTTTTTTTCTAGAGTGATGGCAATTTCTTGTTGATATCACTGGGATCATTTGCTTGTGTTCGTTGGATTGGTGCATATTCACCTTGGCTTGTACCTTTCTTCCATAGGTGGCATGTTGGAGAATGACAAGGATTGTTTCTTGAATGTTGGACATCTTAGATGTTGTTTCAGAAGTCTTGATGGAGCATGAGAGCATGTTTGAGATCTATGTGGTTTCATGGAAGGTTGTGATTGGTTGCAATGTTGGATAGCTAGTTAAAGTTGGATACTTGATTTTTTTGCAGATTGTCTGGTAGACTGTTATCTATGGAAACTTTTAGATTAGGTGTCCTAAGTGCTGTTGAACATATTTCTGAATGGAGCAAGATCTGAACTAGTGGTGCCAGCGTGATCTTAGTTCTTGAGTGCTCTAGAGGTGCCAGTGAGATCTTCATCAAGTGGGAGATTGTTGGAATTTTCTGCTTCAATCCCACTGGCCTAAACCTCTGAGAGAGCAATTTTGGTGTGCCTGCTGAGATGTATGGTCAATTTGCATAGTGATCTTGAACTGTCTATGAGATTGGTGTGACTCAGCCTAATATGATTTCTCCTTGTGAAGTTCCTTCTTTGAATAGATCGGTGTGACCTTGGACCTGTCTTGCTGATGGAAGTCATCGATATGACTTCAACTATCAGAGTGAGATTCCAAACTCATTCTGATGGTAAATGTCTGGCCGAAGGAGATCATCGAGGAGACTCTTGTCGATGGATGTGTTGGGGTGACTTGAACTATCAATTTGACATTTCAAACTGTTGTCAATGGTGTTACTCTTGTCGACGGGTCTAGACATCGATGTGACTCCTACTGATGAGGTGATCAGGGTGACTTGGTTTTTTGATGATACTTTCTAATCTGATGTTGATAGTATTACTCTTTCCAATGAATCTCTTCTTGTTGGACATTGGTGTGACTCCTGCCGATGAGGTGTTCTAAACTGTAGTTGAGCTTAAGGTCATCAGGGTGACTTGAGACTTTGGTGGAACATTTCAAACTATCTTTGATGCTTGTTGTCTTGTCGATAAGGCTAACCTTGTGACAATTGGTTAACATCAATGTGACTCTTTCCAATGAGTTGTTTCAGACTACAGTTGAACTATTGGGACATCGGGGAGACTTGGGCTATCATTGTGACATCCCAATTTTTCACTAATAGTTTTGGTCAAGTTGATGGACTTGAAGGCAGACCATGGTTGAATGATTTTTGACTTGGTTGGACTACTGAGTTGTATGATGGATTAGTGACTTGTATGGTAATATATTACTCACTTCACATCGTTGTTGTGAAGCGAATGGAGCAGTGGTCTCTTCAATATTATGGTATCTGTATAGTTTTCTTGTAACCATTCAGTTTGGTTGGAAGTTGGAATGACAGTGGTTGGGAAGTCTGTGAAGGAATAGTTCAGTATGGGATTTGGATCATCGGTCTTCTGGTAATGCCTAATATGTGTGTTCGAAGAGGATCTGTGGTGTGTGATATAGAGAGGAAGATCTATGCAAGGTTATGTTGTCAAAATCTCTCCTAATAGAATGTCTTGATTGATCTTTTGTTGTTAATCTACACTGTATACTATGTGAGAGTATTGTAATAGTGCGAAGGTTGAAATGGACTAAGAGGTTGATCAGGGAACTGTAAAAAATAAAAAAAGGGAGAGAGGGAAATAAAACAGGGTTGCTGCCAATTTCTCTCTAGAATGAAACAAGATGTAATCTCTGTGAAAAGGCTATGAGCCTAAGATTGTATTGTAACTTTGTTTGTTGTTGAATAATACAATGGCTCAAATCATTTGGAGTGTGGGGTTTTTTACCTAAAAGGATTTTCCCCACATAAATTTCTGTGTTCTAATCTTTTGTACCATCTTTCATGTTTAATGGTTTTGTTTGTTGAATCTGTTTATGCAAGTGTTAAAATTGAATTTACATGTACTTCTCTCAAAATGATTAATGTGGAAAATGAACTGTGTTTGATTCCACTTTGTGACATAGTTGTACGTGTTTTTGAGGCAATCTAATTGAAATTAAAATTACCGAAGGCACTACTGTTCTTGGAGGTTTCTCTGAGATGATCAAAATTTCCCAACATAATACTCTCCCCCTGAGATGAAGATTCCCCAAAACAGATACTATTTACAAAATATTTTCAATAAAAACCCAAAAAAAGATATCGCAATCTTTCACAAAACTATACAAAGACAAAGTTATCTTATCTACACCTTTGAAATTTCCTTGGAAGGTAAAATATTCTTATAAATTACCTTAAGTTGACCCGAAGTTGCAACCCAATTTTATTTTGTTGAGTTAAGAATGTGATTTTGGCATTCAAAATGCACAAATCATCAACCTCATCTACATTGCTTGGATCCTTCATTTTCTATTCAACCTTTTCTTCTTCAGCTAACAACCTAGATGATGAAGCAAGTCTCAAATTGACTGCTTCCCTTAGCTGACCAAACTATTTCTTTATCTAATCTCTCTGGTCCTAAAGCAAAGACAACTACAAATGAAGATTTTCTATTTGTTCACTTATTGATCCATCCTTGTCCTTTGAAAAACATATGTCTTGACCAACTGAGTAATTTATGACTCAATGGAGTCAATATGACCTTTGATGTTCTTGGTGGAGCTTAGCCTGTGAGGAAAGCTAAGTGCGGAAACAACTCTCCTAATGTCAAAAACCTTAGGGAAGAATGAAGAGATGCTTTTAAATTTTCAATTACAGTCCAATTAAGATACACTTTAAAGTAATAACAGAAACAGAGAAATAATCATACACAGATGAACACCAGATTTACGTTGGAAAACCCTTACGAGAGAAAAACCCACCACACGAAGAGAAGTCAATTTGTATTACAGTAATAAGAATTACATACAAAGATCAGACTTATCTTTCTGATGTTAGTTTACAACAACATTCACAATGATCAACCTTGTACATAATATTCAAGTTACTATCCTCTCAGAATCTGATTCACACTGATACACTTTGAACAATTCATCCAACCATCAAACCAAACAACATCTGCAAACTCTGAGTATATCCATGATGCCCCTGGTCTGTCGATCTTCCTCTCAGTAACGGCCACAAAAGTCCAACTGCTAGCGGTTCCCATTCTGCTCTCTGATTTGTCGAGGACAAACCACATAGGATGGTCAATCAGTCAAAGGTGTTCAAAAGAGTATTCACATGTCGGTGAGACACTAACCGTGTCTCCTCGATGCCACAAGACTTAACCATCGATGTTGCCAAGAGTCATCACTATCGGCAAGAGGTTCCACCGAGTTCACAAGCTGTATCAAACTTCGCATTCTCATCGGTGAGACAATCTCCATTCGATGAGACATCACACCGAAGTTCCAAAGTCACATAGAAAAGATTATTCCCATTGGCAAGACTATCGAACTTCGCCAAGATATCATACCGAACCTTCATGTTATTCCGAGATGTCCAACAGTCGGAAAGACTTACCGCTATTGCTGAGAGTTCTTACCGAGGTCTCCAAGTTACCTCGATACCACCAGTCACCAAGAGTCATACCGATAACCAACTATAACATCGGCGAGACAAACACCCATCACCAAGAGCTCTCACCGAGTGTTCAAGTCTCTCCCCAATGACCCCGAGTGTAACGCTATTGGAGAGACTTTCCATATTGATAAGACTTCATCCTGAAACACATGAGTTACTTTGACAACCACAGGTGTATAACTATTGGCAAGACTTCTCTTGTCGGTATGAGACATACCGAATGTCCAAGACTCTCCCCGACACCACTTGTCACCCAGAGTCTCCCCGATATTCGATAAGAGTTACCTGTTGGCCAGAGATCTCCCCTCGACAGAAGGTTACAATGAATGCCACAAGTCACAGTGAAAACACCAGTTGGCAAGACAGTGACAAGGTCTCAATGACCAGAACTTTTCACAAGGTTCCAAAGCTGCTAGTCGGCCAGACAAAATGGATGTCACACCGACTATGCTCTTCCAGAGGTTTCAGCCTGTGAGATTGAGGCACATATTTCCAACATAGCCACTTCAAACAAAATTGATAAAGTACAATGACTTCATCAACACAATTCTTAAACATCGTTATGTTTTCCTATAGTTTATTATGTCGACTAGCACACTTCAATCATATGCTTTAGCCATTCTCTCATCAGTTATTTTCCTTATGGCCTCTTTCTCTACCTTCTACTCAATGTGTGAAGAATGATCCTTAAAATAATCCATCAAAAGCTTCAATTTTTGTTTTAGAGGCAAGGAAGCATCAATTTTTACCTAGCTAGTAAACCCTCTTGAATAATCTTTACTACATCATCAATTAATCTAGTTTTCTTCATGTGTTCCTATAGAATTTCCTTCCTTGTAGATGCATGCAGAATATCACTAAGTTGTAGATTATGGAGGGGAGAAATGTTTGGCAAGTAAACTTGTCCCTCATGAGTAGAAATATGTAGAATTTTTTGTGTCACCACAAGTTGAAACTGCATCTGCAGCCCTAGTAGGTCCTTAAAGGAATCTGATGATGAATAATCTTGGCTTATAGAAGCATCTTGTTTCTCAAATGTCTTCTCTTTTGTATCTTGAACTATCTTAGGATTATCTTCTCTCATCTGCTCATCATTTCCTAAATTTTTCAAAGGAGGAATATTATGTTCTTTACCAAAATTAGTGTACCCCAAAGTAGGGACACTCACTTCACCTTGATCCCCTAAACCTTGTGCACTAGTATTCATCGGAGGAGCAATCTCCTCATTTTTCTTATCATTTTTATCTTTCCTTTTTCTTCTTCTATCTCCATACTAAAGACTTCTTACACACCGAAGACTCCTCCTTTTTGAAGTCTGGAGGGTCCTTGTACTTCTTGTTGACCAGATATATTTTTCACATTTTCATTTTTTGAAGTAGGCATAGTTTCAGTTTTTTGTTCATCTCGAGGCACTTGTGAATCAATATCAATTTCATCTTGCAATTAATTAATGATTTTATGTGTAGCTTCTTTAGTTTCACTTTGAATCTTTCTTTTGACATCTTCATCCATTCTTATTAGCATATCTATCCTTCTTTTAGTACAAAGCTCCTTGGCTTGTCTCCACACAATCATTTCTTTTTCTTCCTAGGAAATAGGAATCCCCACCTTGTCAATAGCTTGCAATTTTAGCTCTTCATCGATGTTAATGACATCTTCTCTTCTTTTTCTTAAAGCCTCAGCTATGCTATCCAAAGCTTTGTATACAATACCACTAAAGGGAATGTCCTACTTCAACATGTATTCAATGACTTCTTTTTCAATTAGCTTCTTGTCCTCCATAGGAACTTCTGAATGTAACTCCATTGTATCATTCAATAAACCATATTTGACAATCCCATTAAAGATTGCACCAAAATCTAGAGATTCATGTTTGACCCAAAGAGCTTTTTCAATATTCTCCTTACCAATCTCCTTTCCTTTTATTCTTTTGCAAGGGAACTTCTTCTCCTCATCTTATTCTTTTCACCCTTCTCAAAACAAAAGATAGTACATCATTATCATCATCATCCACATTCACAGGATTAATATTTTCCCTTGTTTCTTTTTCTTAGATCTTGGCTTCTTCCTTTCAATAGTCTTAGTTTGTGTCAATACTTTAGTAGCACCTCTTCTTCTACTAGGAGGAGTTTGAGCAGGTCTGAAAGCTATAGCAGTGACAAAGGTAGATATACTAGTCCTTCAAGGAGCTAGTGTAGCAGTAGTGGCTTGTGATACTTCTTTAGGACCCTTTAGAGAACCAAACACCTTTTCTAACTCAAAAATCATCTTCCCCACATTTGACATCTTCTTCATCTTTTCTTATACCTTCTTGATTTTCTTGTTGGTTATTGCATCAGTTGTGTCAAACCTTTCAACAGTGGGATCCCTAGGTTTGTTGAGCAAAATGTTAGCATATGCAATCCAATTAGGTCTAAGAAGCTCACAGGGAAAAAATTTTATCCATGATGTCCTTGGTTCAACCCCCTCCATATAACAACTATATTTATTCACTATAAATGTGATATCATTCATGTATCCTTCAACAACTTTGAGGGTATCATGTCCCTCTTTTGTATCATTTTGAAATGTTTCAAAGAAGAAACCCTAGAACATTGTATCACATTGTTTGGTATCCAAAAATATACATATGTGATCCCTAATTTGATGTGCAACAGGAATTTCCCTTCTCTAGACCACATTTTTTCTAGCCAAGCTTTTCCTTCATAAAATAGAACATGAGACAAATAATCAAACTTCCATATCAGAAACTGTAGTGTGAATCCTTGGTTCTCTACAAATTCTTCAACAATTGCTACCACAATATCTCATAAAGGTCATACTATTTTCCTTCCTTCACCATCTGATGAGTAGTGTAGATGGTGGTGATGGTAGAATACTCTTCCTTGTTTGTGTAGTAAACCATATATGCAATATCCATTGTGGCATATCAGACCCCTAGGTCAAAAATGTCATCTATAATTAGAGATCTTTTATTGAATTTAGCTCTGGTAAGCTTCATAACTTCTTCATTCTTTATAGCCTTTAATGTTGGTATAGGTCTAGTGGAACATAATCTAGTCACAACCCTGATAGCTTCCTTTGTGATTAAGTGGGGTTGATCAAGCAAAAATATATCTTCATGAATCCGGCTCAAGGCAATTTTGACCCGTTCATCTTCAAAGAAAAATTTAGGGAAACCTTTCCACACATCTAAACCATTTGCTTCCACATTTGCATATTCTAATTTGAGTTGAAAATAATCATCCAAGAGATGATTGTATCTAATCTCCTCCAGCTTTAGATGATTGCACTCACTTGGCTAAGAGTGAATATAAACACAAACATCTTTAGAATTAACCACATTGATACGAACATGAGAAAATGCTCCATCTTTTTTAGTCACAGTAGATATGTATGGATGTTTCTTGAACTTTGGCCTTGGCTTCTAGAGAAAATCAATGAAAATTGGTGAATCCATGATAGAACTATCTGAATACTAGGGATTTACAAGTAAACCATAGTTCAATACCTTTGAATACTATTGTTAGGGTTTGCACACAACTCATTGAGAACATTATTCACTTCCTTAGTTCTTGCACACACTTTATATCATTCAAATGAGATCAATTTTGATCAAATAGGAACTAAATATGCATCACACCAACCCTAGCCACTCTAAATTAAATTCATTTCTTAGTTCTTGACACTAGCAACATTTTATTGTCTGAGATATCACAAAGATCCATAAATTTTCAACACACCTCTATAGAGAGTGTATTTTCTCCAAAACCTTGAGCAATCATATCGATGTCACCAATAACCACTATGTTGAATACTAGAGCATCTAATACTTTACACGGTTTTGAAAAAATTCCAATTGCAACTCCCTCTGAGCCAATACTTTATTTTTAGTTATCAAAGGATCCATCTACACAAGGCTAAGGTACAGATTCATTCTTTTCTTCACTTTCTTCCTTCTTCTATCATACTTACCTTGTTTTGTTGATTAGAGTCAATCTTCTTTTGAGGAGCAAAAGGTCTTACATTATTCCCTTTGCATAACCTTGTAATGTGTTTGGGACTATTACAATTCTAGAAAGTGACACTAGATTGTGGAGCATAATTACTTCTCACATTATATCTACAATCAGCAGCCCTATGACAAAACTTGTTGCATGTGTAGCAGTAACCATAGAAGGATTGAGAATTCATAGCATTACTATTCCTTATCACTTTAATTCTACATTCATTAGACTTAAGACCAAATTTATTGCAAGCATGGCACTGACCATGATGATTGAGAATTCATAGTATTGTACCTTGGAGGTCTAAATTAATTATGACTCATCTTGCTTCTACATTCAACAACCTTATGACCAATCTTATTACAACCATAGCAGTTACCATTAAATATGGTAGTAGTCTGTTTAGGGGAAGACTTTATGAAGCTCCTTTTCTTGTTCTGGGTAAGAATGAATCCACCCTCTTTCTTGCTATCTTGATTTGTCTTTGCATCTCTGAAAGATGTCTCTTAGGTTTTTCACTGTAAGCTTTCTCCTCCCTTGTTTTAGACTTTCCTTCTACTTTGAAGTTATCATACAAGTTTGTAGATGTAATGTTCATAGGAATTTTCCCCTTTTCAAAACCAAGACCAAATTTCTCTTTAGATGGATTTTGAAGGTTAATCAACTCATCAAGAATTTCATAAACTCCTCTCAATTTTAGACACTTGTCAATTTGTCATTTTTCTTTTTCAAGATTTTTTCTCAAAGTGACAATTTATTCCTCAAGATTTGAACATTCAGTAGTTTTATCATTGAGCTTGACATTCAAACAATCTACAAACCTTTTTCCTTCTTCAATCTTAATTTTCAAATCAGAGATCACAAATTTTGTCTCCTTGAATTTGATTTCACATCCATTTCCTCCTATTTGAGCTTTCAGTTTGCCAATTTCTTCTTTAGATTCTTTAGCTTGTGCCTTCAATTTGATATTTGTCTCCTTTGATTTTTCAAGCATGCACTCATATCTTATATTTAGAATTCTTTCTTCATCCATATCTTCAAGAGTAGAACGGAGTTCTACAAAATCTACTTCACAATCTTCTAGATTGATGTCTCAACCTTCATGTTCCATTCACTCTAGATCTGGTTTTGAAATAAACATATCATTGATATTTGCCACATACCCATGTGCTCAAGTGTAGGATCTACCTCAGCTATTAGGCTTCTCAAAGGCACTTGGCTCTTATACCAATTGTTGAACACACTGTAGTGCTGAGAAGGGGCATGAATCAACACATATTAAAACTTAGTCATTCCCATTTCTAGATTAAACATTACATCACATTAACTAAAAGAAGAGAAGAAATGAAAAAAATGCACCACACAAGGACACCAATATTTTTACATGGAAATCCCAATGATGGAAAGAGCACAGTGAGAGTTAACTCACAATATATGAAGCTCATTGCTTACAAAAATTATAATTATGTTTAAGAATCACTGCCTAAGGACTTGCAAACTAAGGTGCAAAACCTTAGGGAAAGTTACAAGGACCTATTGAGAGTCACTAGATCAAAGCAAGATAAATGAAAATTATAATGAGAAACATGACGATGAAAGAGTATCCTGGGCGAAGTGTGATCGACATTGACCAAAAAAAATTTGGTTTGATTTTGTCATTTTGTTTTTGCTTTTCGTTTTCTTGGAAATTCAATCTAATTTTGGGAAAAGAGGAGGATGACGTTTTGTCATTTATTGAAAAATGTCATATTGTAGTTGAAACTCACATTTGCAAGCATCATCCTCTCAAATTGTTCATTTTATCAATTAATCACAGAAAAAAAATTATTATATTTTCATCGGTATGGCTTATCAATGAAAAGAATTTGAAAGGGCACTCTGGGACTGGAAGAGTCATACATGAGAAGCTCAAGTGACTAGAGAATATGAAATAATGGTCAAGCTATTAAATCACTAGACGACACTATGAGAGAGGTGGTAGTGGGAAGGAGAAGGTGACTTCACAGGAAATAAAAGAAAAAATGTATCTTTGCCCACACCCTACAAGCAAGTTGAGAATAGAAGAATCTGCATATGAGGAGGCATATCTTAAATCAAGGCCTTGAATAGAGGGGACACAAATATATATCTAAAGAAACTTTTGGAAATTAAAAATTTCTTGAAAGTCGATGCAGGCACACAAGGAGGTAAAGGAAGTCAAAAACGTAAAGGAAGGCCTTTATTCGACGAATGAAGACAAAATATATGATACTTGCATATAAGAATATTGTAGAATAATGCAGATATAAAGGTGTGATGTGCATTTTGGAGAGGGAGGTCGATGATAGATAACAAAGAAGGTGTTAAAGTTTAGTTTTTTGTTACCAAAATATGATGTGTGAGAAGGGAATGAGATGAACTAAGAAAGAAGGATAGTGCACGTATGAACAAGGAATGAAGGTGAGTGGAATGTGAATATCAGGCTATAAAAAAGGCATATAGCTACACTAGATTAAAGTGGTATTCTGATTTAAAAGAAATTCAAAACAGAGAATAGAGAGGGGGATTGTAATGAGAGTGTGTAAAACAAGACACCGAGATGGGTTGGCCCACAAATTGTAAATGCATCTCCTGTGAAATCATATTAAATAAATATATTTGATTTGTTGTTAATTTTGAATATGAGTTGATTAATATTGTGCAATCGTGAGTCGATTGAAATCAAAAAATGGAATTGTCGATTTAAGAGTTTCATATTTATGGAAGTTTGAGTAATCTGAGTTTTACGATTTTGGTTGAAAATTGGGTTGAGAGTTATTTCTTCTTCATCACATGAACATGAACTACTATAAAGAATTATCCAACATATGTTGATATTGTAGTCCCTTTTTTTTACAATTAATCCATCATACTGACATCACACACTTCATATTCAACATTCTACACAATCTTAATTCACCATTCACTGATACCTTCACAAATGATCATGTTCTTCTATAAATACCCTTTGTAATAATTCAAAACATCAATTAGGTCAACTCCAAGATGACCTTTAGATGAAACGCATGATACTACATAAATCAGCTCCAAACATATACATTATGAAAAGAAAATGAGTTACGGATAAACACACGGCATAACAAGCTCCAAATACATCTCAACACATCCTCCAAAGCAACGTTAATTAATAAGGACCAACCACAGATGAAGGGAACAAGACTATCAGCCCAAACAATAATATCACTACCAAAGCTACCAATTGTTCAACTTTACACCATCAAGGAGAGACCAAAAACATTATGCAAATCAAGATGTGAGAATTATAGTCTATGCACAATATCTCTTCAACCATCTTCTGAAGTATATGATCATTAAGTTCTAGCGCAAGAAGACAAACACTTTGAACTAGTGAAGAAAGAGCATCCTAGAACCAATTATACAACTTTGTCCTATGAAAACTGCACTTGTAGACCACCAAACCAATAGATACAACAATATAATATGCTTTGAACATTATTGGACATGTCCACAAAACTACAAGTTCAATACTTCACTTTCGAAGGAATGCAGAGCATTCCAACAAGCCTCCACCAACAGTTTACTCTGCCAAAACACTGACTGAAATCCTATTACTTATATATTTCACTATAGAAGGTGTAATGGCTTGAATACTTGAATATAACACCTTCACATCTTGACCATCTTATCTTCTAAATTACAAGATAAAATCTTTCTGTGTAGAGCCCAATGCAGACCAAAATACCATGACTCTATCTCAGAGTATACATTGTGATTGTCTTACACAAAACTAATAGGATATCAATGTATGCATGTTGGAAACATATTGGAACAAGTGTACCCACCACCAAAACACACATAGACATTATACTAATCATCATTCTTCCCCATACTACATTGTTGACATCTATCAATAGATATCTATGCATATCAACTAACTCTAGAGTATTATACAAACTTTAACACACACACTTGACATCAATGAGAACCAATCTTGAGTTGACATCAATGACAACACATATTGCCAACATTTTCAATGCTAAATTTTTTTTTCCAATGCTTCTAATAATTTTCTAACCTAATGTTTAAATTTGTGGCATTATTTAGTTTCTGCATACCATTATTAGCATTCAATGGTAGACAAGGTGAAATCATAAGAAAAATCCACATAATTATTGAGATTCAAAACTTTCTTTTTATTGATACATATAACAATGCCCAACACTCAATAAGAGAAAGAAACTGCATAAATATTTCAGTGCTCAACAAAATCCAAATGTCATTATTCAACATTATCACCCAATATTTTGTAAAATTTCAAATTTAAATGTGCACCTCAAACAAAATTGAACACCAAACTAAATTTTCAAATACAATCGCCTGAGGAAAATATGAATACCAAATTATATTTTTAAATGCAATGTAAAAAAAAATCAATAATTATTTCAACATTTATTTTCATAAAATTGAACATAACTTTTCATTCTCATTGATCTCAAATAGACCTAATATCATGAGTGCTCTAATATCACTATTAAAATGAAAATAAACAATAATTATATTGCAAATGATAATGAACATCCATAATTTTTTAGCACACTTCCGTAGAGAGTGTATTTGCTCCAAAACCTTAAGCAATCATATCCATGTCACCAATAACCACTATGTTGAAGACTAGAGCATCTAATACTTTACACGGGTTTGAAAAACTTCCAATTGCAACTCCCCCTGAGTCAATACTTTCCTTTTAGTTATTGAAGGATCCATTTGCACCAGGCTAAGGTACAGATTCATTCTTTTCTTCACTTTCCTTCTTCTTCTGTCATACCTTGTTCATTATCTTGTTTTGTTGATTAGAGTCAATCTTCTTTTGAGGAGAAAAAGGTCTTACATTATTTCCTTTGCATAACCTTGTAATGTGTCTAGGATTATTACAATTCTAGAAACTGACACTAGATTGTGGAGCATAATTACTTCTTCTCACATTATATCTACAATCAATGGCCCTATGACCAAACTTATTGCATGTGTAGTAGTAACCATAGAAGGATTGAGAAGTCATAGCATTACTATTCCTTATCACTTTACTTTTGCATTCATTAGACTTAAGACCAAATTTATTGCAAGCATGGAATTGACCATGATGATTGAGAATTCATAGTATTGTACCTTGGATGTCTAAATGAATTCCGACTCATCTTGCTTCTACATTCAACAACCTTATGACCAATCTTATTACAAGCATAACAATTACCATTAAATCTAGTAGTAGTTTGTTTAGGGGCAGGCTTTATGAAGCTCCTTTTCTTGTTTTGGGTAGGAATGAATCCACCCTCTTTCTTTCTATCTTGATTTATCTTTGCATCTCTAAAAGATGTCTCCTTAGCTTTTTCACTGTAGGCTTTCTCCTCCCTTGTTTCAAACTTTCCTTTTGCTTTGAAGTTATCATACAAGTTTGTAGATGTAATGGTCATAGGAATTTTCCCCTTTTCAAAACCAAGACCAAATTTCTCTTTAGACACTTACTCATTTGACTACAAAATCCAATAAAAATTTCTAACAAAATATGTATAATTTGATGTATTGTCAGGTGCTTGTAAAATTTGATGTGTAATTTTCAATTTTTTAAAATTTTATCCTTGACGTTCATCAAAATTTCGACGAACCTGGGTTTCATTGAAATTTCGACAAACATGAAAAATAAGAAAAAAATCAAATTGTGGCTGACATAAAGAAAAGTGAGTTCACTAATTTATTGCGACAGTGTTTTGCTATCCTTGTGAATTTTCTCTACTTGAGACAGTTTGTGGAGAACTAAGGACGATTTTCTTGGGAAAAATAAGAAAAAATTCAAGAAGATATTGCCAAGTTGAGGGTAGTCATTGTTTTTTTGCATAATTCAGTTGTGAAGTCAGATTTGTAGTTCTAGGTTTGAAAATCATATTTTAAAGCAACATGTCATCATATTTCATTTTTAGAGGTTTAGGGTTTTGAGAATTTCATGTCCATATTTTGTCGTGTGGAATCACCATAAGATCACAACCAAGGAACAGATTTTTGTGACTGTAATTATGTGATCCATAACTCTATTGGTCATGTGGCACAATTGTGCTATAAAAAATACATGATGCATTCATGTGTGACCCAAATTTAATGTGGCTATGTTGTGATAGAAATGGAAGCACTCATATAATGTAGTTAATTCAGGTTGTATAATGTAGGTGTCAATCATCATTGGGTGCATTCAAGTTGTCTCAAGTTTAATAGGTCATGATGTAATTATAGCATGATCCAAGAGTGATTACCTCTTGTTGCAATAAAGAGCCTATAACTCTAGTTGATATGCAAAGTGGTTGTATTATATCAATTATGTAGTGCATTCAAGCACAACCCATGTTTAATGGGCTATTCTAGAGAGTGATCAAGATTTTCTAAACCTTATGAATGTTACTTAAAAGTGTATAGCTTAAACTACAAACCAAGTTTGTTACATACTTGAATGCAATCTTGGGTTACCACAAACTATAATAATGTGATCTGCTAATAACCATTATGGAAAGTATTAAAGCAAGACCCATGCTATATAGGATACATTTCCCTGATCAGGTTTACATACCTTAATGATCAAACACAAGCTTCCCACACACACTAGGATACAATCCAAGATCATACCACAACCCTATCAAGACAACTAATTTTTTGACCCAAGATTTAAGGTTTTTTTAATACCAACAGAAGCATTGGTAAGAGCATGATTAGGGTACAAACCCTAGGCCTCCGTAGAAACATAAACAATAACTCTAGTGGATTAGTGAAGTTGCAATACCAAAAAGATTGAGACATTGTAGCTAAGAAAAAAATCTTGCAATCTAAAGATTGTAGCCAATAACAAGCACACTATGTAGCTTAGTGACATTTGTAAATACAATCTATAGTAAGAAGAATGATAGTCACTTGAGATGTGACAGTCAAAAAGAGGCTTGAGCAGTGACAAGATAATAAAGATCAAACCTTGCATAGTAAAGTGGAAATTTTAACAGTGAGTTTCCTTACCCACTTGCTGACCTTAAGGGTTTTTCAAATGCTTTTGGTAGTGTTAGACAAGGAAAATACAATCAAGGAATGACTGTCCAAATGAAGTAACAATGGTAATCATAGGTTCAATGTTTCTTCTTAGCCATTAATGTATAATGGAGGTAGTGGATTGCATGTTTGAGCAGTGTTTTGAGACTCATCAAATATGGGAGAATAGTGAATAATACCTTATGGACTGTGAAGTAGTGTCAATAAGGTTGAAGGATCTCAAGATCTACAATACCATAAAACAATGAGTCCCCTGTAGTAAGTAGGCAGTCTATAGGGCATAGTTTGATTTTATAGAAGGATGCTTATGAAAGGAATCTTCAAGTGATAGTGAGTGAGCTATTTGAGATTGTAGCTGAGGGTGCAATACCCAGTCTTAAAGGAAGTTAGCAAAGCAGTAAATGTGCAAGAAAATCAAATCATACACAACAAAAAATTCACAATGTTATCTTGCATAATGCCTTGAGTTTGAAGACAAAACTCTCATTGTATCTTGATGAAAGTGGTGACCTTAATGGTCAATCACTAGCAACCATGATTTTAAAACATGCTATTGTGCTTATGGAGGCAACATTTTAAGCAAGGCGGTGAGTGGTGGTTTGGAACAATGGCAGGTATGAAGGACTTGCTTTATATGCATACTATGTAGTCTAGCTTAAGTCAATGTTCTTAGAAGAGATTGAAGGTAGATTATGGAACTCAAGGGTTACCATGAAAAGAATTAAAGCAAAGACTAAGATCTATTTAAAAGCCACAGTCATGAAGATATTCAAGATGTCATGTGCAAAACCCTAGTAGCTGGAGTAATGAATACAATGCCAAAGAGGATAGTGTGCTGGGGCAGATTTAGGAGATCTCCACATTATCTAATTACAAGGAAATGCATCATTTATTTATTTTTTTAATTAAAAGAAATCATTCTAAACCCTATATAGGATACATTGATACTTTAAAAGTCTCTGAAGGAATTTGAGATTATGCTAATATATGTCAAGTAAATACCTAGATTACAAATAGTAGCGAGAACAATGTAAGATTTGTTGAGCAGAGCAGGAATGAGATAAGAAACAATGAATCCTATGCCTCATTTCACGCACATCTCCTCACCATTCTCTGTCATTTTTTATTAACACACTTCTCCATTTTTGTGGTCTATGCTTGAAAATAATGTTTTGACAAAGGTTTTAGAGTATGTTTATTAAAATGAAAACTCCATTCTGGTGGGCTACGCCTGAAAATAATATTTTGACAAAAAATTTAGGGTATGTTTATTAAAGTTTTAGAGTATTTTGGCGGGCGATATTCTTGATTCCTTAAATGATTTATTCAAATAGATTGTGACTAAATAAATGACTAACTATTTAGTCATTTTTATTTGTATGAATAAATAATTTTTAATCAATGACCAAACTAGTAATTTATTTACTCATTTATAGCTGAGTTGCAAAAAATGAGCAGAATTTAGTCATTTTTAGTTGTTGTGACTAAAAATTTTAGTCACCTAGTCATTTATTTGCTAAATTCTACTAGTGTGTGCTTCCTTGTGTGATTAGGGCTTTCTCAATGTTGAGGGCCCTACAGATAAGCTTGTCGTAAGAAATGACACATTGCATCTTTAACTAAAAGGATAAATCCATATTGACATTAGCAATGATGATTCTGACTTGTTGCTCCTTAGGAATGGATCACTTGCTCTTACTAGCTCACTACCTCCATCGTTGTAGGAAGTTTGTGATCAAGTTCAATATTCTGATTTTAGGAGTTTAATGGTTGGAATCATAGTAAAATCAAAATTTAATAAGTTTTGGAATTAGTATTTTAAAGTGTTTTTTGGGGTCATTAACTTCATACTATCTTCTCTTTTGCAGGGGTGGTTGTATGCCAAATTTTTTTGGTGTAAAATATCAGAATTATTAGATTTTGTTACTTGTCTATGAATAAAAATTATTGGAGTGTGAGTTTGATATTTTTTGAAGATCTAAATAGTCAAGCTTGATAAAGAAAAATCATGTTAGATAATATTAGTCCAGAACAAAATGAAGAAAAACTTGATAGATTGTGGGCTAGATTGAAAAGAAAGGGTGATGGGAAATGTTATTGTCCTTGCAATAATTACAAGGGCTTAAAGACGAGATAACTTTTAATCACAACAGCTGAGAAATATTGTAGGCAGCATGGTCATGTTGAAGGGGGGCATGATTATCGTCCATTGGTAAGTTGTTCATTATATGTGTTTATATTGATTGAATTTGTAAATGTTTATATCGTTTTAACATATTATATATACATATATAATCACTTGATCATGATCATGGTTTATTTGTGTCTATCATTATTATAAAGGTGGGGTACCCTAGGGCACATGATATGGATTATCACGGTCTGGAGAATGTGGTTTTGCAAGCAGACGAACATGGAGCTGTGAATATCGAAGATGAAGTTAATGATCCTATGGAAGAAGATGATCATGCGCCAGAAAACACAGTTGAAGATGATGGTACAGATACATTGATCCATGACACATTTAGTGGCAAAGTTGATCATGATGATCAAGATGAATTTGATGATGTTCATGATTTACCTATACTTGAGAAGGCATACGAGCCCCTTTATGAAGGCTCCCAAACAACTCTTCTCTCTGTTGTATTTTTGTTGTTGAACTTGAAGGTTATGAATGGTTTATCAAACATAGCACCAATTGGACAAAGCATGTATACCATGTCATCTTTTTTCATCTATTTTAATTGTTGTTAGTTCAATACTAGTAAATAAAGGATGAAATATGTACCATTAATATTCTTTATATTAACAAATTATTTTTTGTTGTAGATTGATTGGTGATTTTTTGTTACCACCATCAAATATTTTACCTCGCTCATACCAAGATTTATCTGGCAATATGAAAGATATTGAAATGGAGTATCAAGCAATAGATGCATGTCCCAATGATCATATTATATATCATAAACAACATGAATTTGCAATAGAATGCCCAGAATGTTATATTAGTAGATATCGAACAGATCAACTAACAAAAAAGGTGCCTCACAAGGTTCTTCATTATATTCCCATTATTCCACGTATGCAACGATTATTTAGGTGTGAAAGCTTAGCGTAATTTATGGATTACCATACATGGAATAGAAGTGGAGATGAAATTCTTCGAATGCCTACAGATGGTTCTGAATTTAGGGACATGGAAGAAAAATGGCCACACTTTAAAGAAGAACCTTGTAATCTCAGACTTTCATTGGGAGTAGACAGTGTCAATCCATTTGGAGAGCTGAGATCTATTTACTCGGTGTGGCCTATTTTTGTTATCAACAATAACATTCCTCCATGGATGTCAATAAAGAGGGAGCACATAATGTTGTCAATGATTGTTCGAGGTATTTTTTTACATCAATTTTCTTTAACGTAGTAGCATCTCATTTATCTTATTTGTTACATAATGACTTATATTTTTTTCATTCAATAGTCATGTACATTAATTTATATATATTGCAGTAAAATGGTTATAATAATTATGTAATGTTTATGTTCATTCAACTAGGTAAGTAACAAGTTAAAGATATGAATGTATATATCGAGCCTCTTACTCCATGAGTTACTAAAGTGGTGGTTAAAAATACTATGTATGATGTCTCAGACCAACGTGACAAGACACTTCAATTCCTCATGCAATGCCTGTATGGACAATTCATACGCCCTCGTATAACACATTTTGTGGTAAGGCTATATAATGTTCAACTCCGTGACTTTAACAATATTTAATTTTATGAAGTGATATCATGCATGTTTTTACAATAATCTATTCATTATATATAATTATAAAAATTGACATACTTAATCCAATTATATTTGATCTTGCAGGTCTTCAAACAAAGGGAAAATTTGCATGTCCAATTTGTGGTCCAAAGATGAAATCTCGTCATTCAACAAGTTTAGGAAAGTAGGTGTTTGATGAGTATAGGCACCTCCTCCATAGAAATCATAAGTATCGAACTACTGAAAATATCTTTTCAATGGGGAAAGAAGAGACTACATCAAAACCACGAAGAATGACACCGCCTGCATGGAAATTGGAATAAAATAGAATCACCCATAAGGTTATACATCAGATCAAATTGTTTATCTATTATATGATATGTTTTGAATTTATATTTTTATATTGTGTTGTGTTTACTCATGTTGTAATTGGACAATGATTGTCTAATTTGTTTTAACTTATATCTCCATGAAGGTCGCCACAAGCATTAATTGCCTACTTCCATAGGGAATAAAAAGTTATCCCGCATAATTTAGTAGGTTTCCCTACCATGATCAAGGCTACAAATTGCATTTGTTTGATACAATGGCAATGGAAGAATATAATAGGAAACGCTATGAAAAATATTGGGATGGAAGGTACGAATAAGAAAAATTGTCAAAATTTGTAAGTGACATTCAGAAGCCAATCATGCAATGAAAAATGTCATTCAATTAAATAGCAATGGAGACCAAATTAATATATGCCCCTTCCTTTGTTGCTAATCTGAGCAACAAAGCAATGCTATAAAAGAAGTCATATGAAAATTTTGATTTCCCACATGATTTGCTGCAAACATAAACAATATAATAACAAAGAAAGGTGAATTTGGGTCAAGGATGAAAACGCATGATTGAAATACCTTCATTAAGGTAATTATTCCAGATATTATATACACTTGTATAATGTACAAATTCTTTTCAATGTATTATGTTTACTACTTTGTGTAAAAGTAATGAAAAGATCATTTTATAATTGCTGCAGTACGTTCTACCTCAATCTCTCCCAGACTACTTTGACAATAATGTCAAGCAAGTTATATATGATCTTGGAAAATGCATGAGGTAAGTAGTGAGATTTGTTCAATTCAATGTATACATCTTATAATTGTCATTTGTTTTACTTGTTATGTAATATACTGTATATTTTTGTTATATCTCATTAATATATTTTAGCTCCTTGGAATCACTTGTAGATGGTCACATCTAAAGAAACCATAAGAATATATATAAATTATTAAAGAGAAAAATTGCCTAATGTGCGAAATGCAAAAGTGTCTACCTTCAACATTTTTCAATGCACAAGAACACTACCTCATACACCAAGTTGAGGAGATTGAATTGTGTGGACCTGTACACACAAGGTCATTGTGGATGGTTGAGAGGCACTTGAAATTTTTGAAGGCTTTGTTTAGACAAAGAGCACATCCTGATGGTTCTATGGTGGAGGGATATATGGTATACCATACCATGGTGTATATTAGTGAATATCTTCCTAAGTTTGTAGCAAATATCTAGGTAGATCACATTTGGGATCCCAACTCCATTAACAAATTAGAAGGGGAGTACCTGATGGGGAAAGGTAGATTGAGGAAAGTGAGAGGTAATTATAAGATGGTCATGGAGATTAATTGGAATAAATTTTACATATGGTTTTTATGTATATTGTACTTATTTAATTTTTAATCTTCAATATACATCAATTATAAATTAAGGTCGTATACTATGGTATTTAACTAATTATACGTCATTTATGAATTTCAAATTTTTTTGATACAACTGGTCGAGAGTGCCCAGATGCACTACATTTGTATGTCACAAACAATCTTGATTGGATGACGGTATGGATTGAACAATGTCAACAATCTAGTCATGCATTAACATGTGGGTTTACTGTTAAAAAGCTAATCGTGAATGGAGATTCCAATTACACAAAGGAAATTGATTTAGTATATGGTTTAAGAGATAAAATGGTGTATGTATAACATATTAATCACCCATATTATTTTAATTATTTTCAATTATATTGATGTATATATATCTGAGATTTTTTCTTGCATATTCGCCAAGAATAAATATGTTTATCAACCCGACAATATTGCAATACTTTTACATGTTTGACATATTGTAGTGAAATAACTACAAGGCTATGTGGTGCAATGGTCATAAATTTTGAATCAAAATGTTGATGACACGAAGAAAAAACTTCATGATTCTGTATAATCAGAAGTCTTTAGGTGACTAATTTCATCTAGAAGCTTACATACATCCGTAAGTCCTGCAAGCCACCATGGGATTTGGATGATATACTTGAGGTGACTTTAAGTCCTTCTGTGATTGATTCTGTTCGTCATTCCATGGTACAAGCTACGCATTGAATGGTAGACGATCTCTAAGAGAATCAAGTATTGAACATGATAAATGGATTTGCCTATGGTTAATACAGGTCAATCGAAATAGCCGGAAATGAGCCCTATGTTCCGGGCCAATGTGAACAGGTATTTTACTCAGACGTTCCAGGTAAACCGGGTTGGTCATTTGTTGTTACACATGATCCAAGAGGAAGGCCGGTAAGTTATAATGTGGTGGAAGAAGAAGATACCAAAGAACTAGAAGATGATGTAGATGATGATCAGGATCAATAGTTAGTTGATGATGTCCCTGACGAAGATGTCGAAGAGGAGGAACTAGATCATGATGATGTAGGAGTTAATGTTCATGAAAATGATATCCATGTGGATGATGACATTATCGAAACTGATATTAATGATGATGATGATGATATAACCAATCCTTACAATGTGAATCTGGATGGATGATACAGACAAAGAGTTGGATGAAGAAAGAGATCAATGACATTGAAATGTATAAGTTACTTCATTGTATTATCTATTTGATATTAATTTTTTGATAGAATTATATTTGACTTATGTGGTTACATAATTAATTCATGATTATTTTAATTTTTATTCCATTACATAATTAATTTAATGATGTACTTTTAATGTTTGAAAGGTCAAAAAATTAAAACATTTTAATAGTGATGTTAACAACCTTGAAATTAGTGTGTTTTATGTTTCATGTGATCATAAAAGATTAAAAAGTTAGTTATAGAGGTGGTTGTTCAGTGGTTGACATGTAAAGGAATTTAAAAGGAATAAAGTGATCATTGTAATGGTTGTTGATGGTTGAGGATTTAAAATACAAGCTCTTGACATTCAAAAATCTATGTTTTTCTTCAATTTTTTTGTAATTTTCCTATTATGCAGCATTGTATAGTCACATGCAGCCATATTTTGATGTAAAATCAATTCTAGGTCATGAATATATGTGTTAGCTTTTATTTGAATCTAATTTGAGGGATTAAGGTGTTGATTTGAGTTAGAAAGCTTCATTTCTTTGCATACAGCTCGGTTACCCTATTTTTTAGGGTTTTGTAGTCCAAACATGATATAAAGTGACTCTTACAATTTTTGTGATTACTGTAGCTTGTGTAAGAGGCCCCATGGATATTTTTGTAATTTTAGGATGCATGAATAGGGCGTAGGATGAGAAATAAAGAAGGTATAGTTGTTGTCCTCAAGAGTTTTGTGAAGAAAAGCATGTGAAATGAGAGGTTCAAGCCTAGGTTTCAACAAAATATGTATGGGAGATCTGATTTATGAATTTATCCATGCAGACCCTGTAGGTTTCTTCCCACCTCTTTCCTCTCCCTTCCCCTCTAACTCTCTCTCTCTCTCTCACTCCTGTCTCCCCACTCTACCCATAGCCTCACCTTAACCCCAGCAAATCCTTAAACCCTTGAGCCTCTGCTCCCTCTATCTCTCTTCCCACTCCTCCTCTCTCTCTCAGACCCTCTCCTCTACCCCTTGTCCTCTCTCGGGTCTCCCTCTCTCTCTCAAGACTCTCCCTCCTACCTCTCTCCCTCTCTTAGGTCTCTCTCTCTCACTCACTCCCTCTATCTCTCTCCCCTCTACCCTTAACCCTAAACCATACACCCTTAACCCTTAAACCCTCTACCCTCTATCTATATCCCACTCCCTCCGTCCCTCCCTCCCTCAAGTCTCACCCTCCTACCCCCTCTCCCTCTCTCAAGTATCTCTCTCTCTCTCTCACTCACATCTCTCTCCCCTCTACCCTTTTAACCATCTACCTAATGGAACTTCAAATTTTTATCCTTCCTTATGTCTCTGGTCATCTATGGTGTTTGGGAAAATCCTAGGGCTAGGGTTTTACCTTTTTCTTCATTTAAAACCCTAGTATTATCTTACGCCTTAGGAAGGATCTATCCGGTCGTTACTTTTTGGGAGGGTTTTTAAAACATCTTAAGTCCCATCGCTTCATCTAGGTTTGGCCCCCTTTAGTTTTATCATTTTATTTCCTTCATTTAATTTTATTCTCCTAAGTCTTGGATGGTCTCATTCTCCCTCATTTAAGTGACAACTTATGTCATTGTTTTTCGTTGGCCTAGTGATGTCCCCTTATTCCTTTAATAAATGTTTTTATTTTGCAGAGGGACAAGTTCGCATGACCGTTGATCAATCATCATTTGATCTCAGTCGTTCCCTGCCATCCTGCAATGACCCCACCACACTATCTTGGTTGATCACGATATCACAGGCAAGTGCCACGTGTCTCATCCAATGATGTTGAAGGGATAATAAAATACTTTGATGCATCTATTTGATTTTAATACATTATGCAGCGGGTTACTAAAGTGTTTATGAGATGCACATGCTTCAAATCAATGCAGATGTTATAATCTCGGTAGGAAAGGTGCTTGACGGTTAAAGAAAATTTTGGTGACTATGTTGGATGAATAGGATTGTCGATGGTTGAAGATCCACAGTTTCCCGCCATCGCGTGATAAGAAGTTGTGAGGTTTTTATCAATTGTGATATCATGGGGGAGCGCCATGTGGATTTTGTTGGCAACGCGTGGTATGGTGGGCCCCTTGTTGCCATGATGGAGATTATGTCAGTTTGATTTGAAGGAATTCATTCGATGATTTGACCAAGGTGAAAGATCAACGACCAATATTTGAATCTCCATCAAATGTGATTGGAGTCGTTCGTCCAACGCATGAGTAAGCTTTAATGGTAGACATGACATCTACTGCCAGGGTTTGATCGAAATAAAGCAATTTTTCTTCTACTTTTGGTATCATAAAGCATTCAAAACATCTTTGTAGAGTTGTTGCAGATCCAAGGATGAAGTTACAAATTGTTGCAACAAGAATTTGGGTTTCTGCAAGCGCAAAGTCGTGAGTTCATTTTTGTATCTCCTGGTTATTCTGAATTTGAATTTGGGGGAAATTTTTTGTGTGCTTGTCATAGGGCTTGTCGATAGTTGTTTTAGGGCTATAAGTTAATTGAATTGTGGGAAATTGCAAGGTTTTGTTCTGTAATTTCATATTTTGTTAAGCCCTAGTTTATTTAAAGTTTGAAATATCAAGGAAGCCCTAGTTTACTCAGGATGGCACTGACAAAGCAACACTCTAGCCAAATTAATTATTTAAGTAGAAACTTATATGATGATTTCCTGGATCAATTTCCCTTGTCAACAAATGATAGGAAGAAGGGGTTGGTTTTGATGCAAGGAAAAACTCTAGGGGAGGGATTAGTATATAATTGTTCTAACATAGCTAATGTTAGGGTTCCTCTTACTGGTCTAGAGATGTTCAGATTATGGTTTGGACAAAGGAATTTTTCCCACCCCTTTTCTAATGGTTGGATGTATGATATGGGGAAGTTAGTGGTACCAAATGTGTTCCCTGATATAGACTTCTTAGGGAAATGGCTGCACAATATGACCCTGTCACACGGGTAATTCGAGATAATGATGGAAAGGTTTTGTTAAGCATCAACAGAGAGGAATTGTAACAGGTTTTTGATTTGAGTGAGCCTAGTACATTCTTGGTTCCTATTGATCTTGGAGAGATGAAGCAGGAATATGGGAGGTCGAAATCACTTTTCAAAGCTAAGTTGCTCCCACCTCATTTGGCTAGGGTAGGAGGTTCAAAATTCCATATTAGCCCTAATGACCAAGAACCTTTCAAACTGAATTGCTTTGCAAAGCATTTCTTGGCTACCTGTTACTCATTGTGCCAAATTTTGGATTTTCACCCCAACACGGTGATGCCTATTGCTTACATTTTTATGGGGGTGCAAATACAACACCCTAATTTCTCAGTAATTTATGATTTTCTTCTTTATTGGCCGAAAAGATACATGAAGGGCTTGAAAGTTGCAGAAAAATTATACAAGCACTCCATTTTTCTGGTATTCCATGTTAATGTATATGTTCTTGTATAAGAATGTGGAATTCTTCTCTAAGAAGATGGAGTTAAGGCAGTGGGTTGATGGAGAAATATTTTTGGTGTAGGTATGGACTACAGATTTATTATGTAATAGGGAAAACACCAGTTATGTGCATTTTGACAATTGTTTTGCTTCTAGATTGAGAGTCAGGCTGATGGTAAATGTACCTAGGATTCCTGAGGATTTGTATGATTTCCTCAGACCAAAGGGGAGGAAGCCAAAATTGAAGGTTTTCCATAACTGGGGTGATATCATTCCATACCCAGTTAGCATTGTCTTAAGGGTGTATGGTTTTCAGGGGACCCCTCATATATTGCCATACAATGTGCCACCAAGAGTGGGATTTGCAGAAGTCATGTGGTATATTGGTTGTATCCATGAGGACAACCTTACTAGGAAAGGTAAAGGAACATTCTTTGCCGGATTACACTGTGGTGTCAGATTTTGTTTTTTCAAAGGGAGGATGGATACATTTTGGGAAATTTTTTGAGGAATACCATTTGAGGTGTGGCCCCAAGCGACAACATGATCCTGAGGGCTTCTTTGCTCTTTTCAAAAAAAGGATAAAAGGTGGTAAGTTTGTGCATGAGTTCAACTTCCCTGAAGACTTGATTAGAAATGAATTTGACCTAAATAGGTAGGAGTTGAACAAGGAGAAGTGGGTAGCTTATGACAAGCTATTGGATGTTGTGCAAAAAATGGATCCAAAGTATGATCCATTGATGGAGTTTAGTCCATATAATAAGAAAATTGACTTCTTGATGGGAAACTTCAAAGAAATCATGGGCACCTTGATGACCAAAAAGATAAACTTGGAGTCAGATTTGGGCATATAGGAGCAAGATGTCAGGCCAATTGAAGTGAGGCTAGCTTACCAACCTATAGAAAGATGGCCTATTTACAAAAGGAAGAGAAATGATAGTAGTGATGAAAAAGAAGAGGATAGAAAGGGAAAGAAAATAATGAAATTTTCTACACAAAAAGGTCCAAAGTTAAAAATTCTTGGAGCAATCAAGATTATTGACTTGGATGCATCACCTGAAAAATAGTCCCTCACCACCACCATCAGAGCCAAGCCCTAAAAGGAAAAGAATTGAACAATCACAAGAGGATTTGGTGGATGAGATTGTTGTCACTGACCAGGACATGCAGATGGGTATGCCTTCCCCTCCTAGGCCAGCTGAATTGGTTCTCTCTGATCTGGATATGAAAGGAAAATGTGTACAAGATGCAAGAATGGAGGCATGTAAAGAGTTTCTAGATGACAATGCATTTGTAAAAACTCTAGTCTTCTTGCAACTAGTATGGAGAATGAAATTGGAAGAATATCAAGATAAATGCAAGAGGAGAAGAGAATTGAGACCTGATAGGTCAAACCAGGAGAATTATGATGAAGTGAAAGTTGAACTAATGGAAGAGTTCAAGAACATCACTCTTGAGGAGGGGAGAAAATTAGTAAATCAAGCTGGTGTCTTGATTTTACCTGAATGGGACATTGCAGATGTTGTAGCTTTCAATGC